>PVLD010013775.1:0-54737 GCA_004027595.1 Dinomys branickii | reverse complement strand
TCACAGAACCCTTCGGGAGCACAGAAACCTGCCTCTTGCTCCTGAAAGGAAACCACGTTCAGATTGAAAGTCGCAATAAGGGAGGGAAAGTCCACACTGATGGCAGCGGGAGAGTCAGGAAGGCACCCGGGCCAGAGCAGCCCTGGGGCCCCGAACCTCCTCCCCTAAGAATGAGGAAGGTGCTGACCTCAGGCACCTCGCCTCCTGCAGTGTGCTCTTGACTTGTAAGTTACTGTCCTTTCGGAAAGCACTGATTCTCAGGTTCTCGAGTATATTTAAAATGCACTGTCAGTTCCGGTCTTCAGCAGTGGCCATTGCTAAGCATTGCTGAGGGTCCAGAGAGCATGTGACAGCCCCTCCCCACTGCAGAGCACAGGGCCGGGGCAAGTACTCTGATTTCCCACAGAAGTGGGAGACCAGCAGTCTGGGCTGCGGCAGTGTGGACCCGGCACTGCAATGTGGGGCGTTCAGGGGAAGGGACTGGGGCACAGATGACCCGCCAGCCCCTCTCTCTTTCCTTCTCTTTCTCCCATTCTTTATTCCATTTTCTTTTGAGTTACTGCTCACCCGATCATAATGCAGATGTGTGCCCTGCTGAAACCTTCACCTTATTCCAGGATGCAGTGAGGCTGGACAAGCTGGGGCTCCCCCCTTCTCTGGGGCCCTGCCCCACCCCTCTGGTGGTTCCCCACAGGGTGCATGGCAGGTGTTATAGGCAGCTGAGTTAGTTAAAAATATTATAGGCAGTCAGATAGGGCTGTGCCCTGGAAGGAGCCAACACAAAAGATAACACAACTGTGGGCCAGACCTCAAGACAAGGAGCACTAACCAGGTGCAGGCACATACATCAAAAATTGATAAATAAGTAACAACCACCTTCAAAGAGCCAGAAAGTCACTGGCCTGACCTCCCACAGAAAAAGCCCAGCTCTGCATTCATGCCCGCTTGCTACGTGACTCGCTTCCGCATTTGATCTCAGTCCACTCAGTCTTACCTGGACAATTATGCCTGTAATCTTATTGGTGGACCACAGTGTTGTCCATTTCCCCTACCTTGGACCCGCCTCACCTCATGGTTTTTCCCTAGGAAAGTCCCTGGAAAAGACAGAGTCGGGGGTAACCCACTCGGGTCCCCCTTCTGTCCCTCTCTTGGATAGAAGCTTTCTTTCTCTCAGTAAATATATTCTGCTCTTAACCTCCGTTGTTCCTAAAATTCATTCTTCGGTTTTAGAGAACACGACCTCGTCCAATATCAGTCAGGTTGGGAGATTTATTGTCCTGTATCACAGGGACGGGGCGACACGGCAGGCTGAGTCCACAGTGGGAAGTGACAGGGAGGCCTCATGTGGATGGGGCTCTGGTCAGGGCACCGTGGGCCGGCACCTCAGGGTCTGGCCCTGTTCAGTTAGTGTAGCATGGACCTCTGTGTCTGCGTGAGCTTGTGGGCTGTGTGTTATGGGTGGTGTCATTATGGCTTCTGTCCCCCCAAAACCTCAAGCAGTGTTAGGTGGGGCTTTTTGCAGAGGTGCCCGATTTAGAATGAGTGAGGCTAGGATGGACTCGTGGTGCAGTGCTAGGCTCAAGGGCAGTAGGATTCAGGGTGTTTGTGCTGCCCACCCTGAGTAGCCTGGGTAGGGATAAGGGACAGAAAGAGCTTGCTGGCCTTGCCTGCTGCTTTCCTCCCCGCTGTCCCCCATGAACAGTTCATTCTCTGCCACCCCGCCCTGCCTTGGAGCTGGCCACCTATGGACTGAAACTTCTACAAGCCAGGAGCTAAATAAACTTCCCCGCCTTAAATTTGGGTGTCAGGGGCTTTGCCTCAGCAATGAGAGAAAAGCTACTGAGGCTATGTGATGTGTGCGTGCTGAGTGGTATATGTCAGTGTACGCATGTGCTGTGTGTGTGCGTGTCACCATGGGTGCCCTTGGTTTATGAGTGGTTGTGTGAATGTGTATACTTTTTTATTTTTATTTTTCTGTCTTTTTGAAACAGGGTCTCGCTATGCAGTTCAGGCCGGCCTCGAGCTCCCTTTGTAGCCCAGGCTAGTCTCGAACTCGCAACGATCCTCCTGCCTCAGCCTCCCGAGTGCTGGGATCACAGGCGTACACCACCACACCTGGCTGCAAATGTGTATAATTCTGAGAGTGTACAGATGGACACTGTGGGTGAGTCTCAGTTGTGTAAGAATGTGCTTGCTGTGTGTGTGAGCATGCTGGGTGTGTATATTTGTACAGGTGTGTCCTGTAGGTGTGGCTCACCTGTGTGTGTGTGGATGTGCCCTGTGACTGTGTCATGCGCGTGCATGTGCTTACAATACTTGTGGTAATGGACAGATGCGCCCTGTGTGTATGAATGAGTCGTGTGAGTGTGCTTTGCATGTGAGTGTATGGATGTGCCCTTTGAATATGTGGGTCGTGTATCTATGTGTGTGCTTGCTGTGTGTGCTCAGGTGTGCCCTGTGTGTGTTTTGTAAATACGTGTGCTTGATGTGTGAGTGGCACGTGTTAGTGTGCTTGGTGTGGTTGTGTGTGCACCTGTGTGGAAGATCCTTTGAGGTCCGGGTGTGGCTCAGGGCTCACACAGAGCCGCCTTCTCCTGCGCTCCTGCAGGCTGAGGCTGAGGCGGAGCGAGCTTTGCCTTTCCGGGCTGGTGCCTGTGGAGCAAGGGATTCTGGGCCTCCGAGCAGGACGCGACTAAACCCTGCTCCTTAGGGGGACTTTTCTCCTCCTGCTGCAGAAACACGGAACCGGCCACCTCTTTTTCTAGACATGTTCCAACAACTCGAGCCATCGAATGTGCTGTTAGGACATAGAAACAAATCAGACATCAGAAGCAGGTTTTAAAACTAAGGACCGAGGCGAGGGAAAGAACTCGGCTGCACAGCACCTACCTGGGAAGCATGAGGTCTGAGTTCAATTCCTGATACGAAAAAATTAAAAATGAGTATAAAAGAAAGAGCTGAGCCTACGTCTGGGCTTCAGTATGGACCACTCGGGGGCGAGTGAGCAGGAAGAGGCGAGAGGGACCCAAAGGAGCAGCAGCCGAGCGGCCTTAGTCTGGGCGACTGGGACGCACTCTGGCTCAGTGTCGCCCCCGTGTGGTCCCCGGCGTGGAAGTCAGGGTTCCCACGGTTGCCGTTTTTGCTCACTGAGCTGGTATTTCAAGGACCACATCCGTGGGGGACAGCCCTGTCCAGGGAGCGCCAAGGCATCCGGGGTGGCGCTTTGAAGCCCACGTCCCTCTCTGAGTCCCAGGTCCCCTCTCCAAGTGGTTTGGCAGATGGAATAATGAGTCAGGCCCGGCCCCCACCCCAGCCGCAGGGGCCCTCTTGGGATGAGGAGGACAGAGCGTCTCTGGCCTCCCGTGACTGCAGCCGAGAGCCCGTCCCCCGGGTGCAAACTGGGGCGTCCTCCGCACAGCTGGGGCCAAGCTCAGTTGCGTAGCCGCGTGGTCCCTCCCTTTAGACCCCGCCGTGCCAGGCCCCGCAGCGCTCCTGCTCCCTTCCTCACTGGACGCTCAGTGACCCTCTCGTAACTGATCTGCTAAGCCCTCAGGCTTGGGAAGCAGTGTATACCTTTTTTTTTTTGCGGTACTAGGGATCGGACTCAGGACCTTGTGCTTGCCAGGCAAGCACTTATTCCACTGAGCTATATCCCCAGCCCCTTTGGGAGCAGTGTAAATCGTCATACAGACTAAAATACCTGTTGGATTCGGCGGTCCAGGTTGTAGTGCCCTCCTTAGGAAATAAGCAAGCACTTATGGCTCTGAAATCCGGTAATAATCTCTCTTTACCTGAGGTCCTTGGGGTTACAATAGTAGGAGTAGTCCAGGCACCGACCGAGGGCTCTGAGTGTCCCAGCCGCATCTGCTCTGTGAGGAGTGCATGTAACTGGATCGTTCTTGTCTGTGTAGAACCTTGAGCTGCAGCGCCATGTTACTCACATGGACTCAGCCTGTTCTGCTGTGGGTGTTTACAGTCATGAGCTTCCTAGACTGCCTGCTGTATGCGCAAGCCCACTGTGATTTTGTATTTTCATTTCTAATTGCATGGATTTGGATCTTTTCTCTCATTGTTTGTGTAAAATTGGCTATAATATTGTCTATCTTGTTTATTCTTTCAAACAAACAGCTCTTTGATACATTGTGTTTTTAATCTATTTATCCATTTCTGCTTTTGTCTTTATAATAACCTCTCATAAGCTTTGCATCCTTATTTCTCTCATTTTTCCAGGAATGTGAGATGCACCATTACATTATTGATGTGACTTCACTTGGTTTTTGTGACGTGGACCTTCACCACCTCACTTCCTCCCTTAGTGTAGCTTTCGCTGTTGCGTATTGATTCCTGTATGTTGTACTGGCCATATACCTTGACTCCAGGTACATTCGAATATTGTCTTTAATTTCTTCTGAGACTTTTTGTTTCTTCAAAATGTTATTCTATAGTTTCCATGTGTTCACATACTGACATGTTTTTTTTGCCATTGATTTCTAATTTCATTGCCCTATGACTTAATAATTTGCATGCAACAATTGTGATTCTCTTGTATTTACATAAGAATGTCTTACAGTCTAGCACATGGTCTAATTTGGAAAATGACCTATCAAAAACTGGGTTAAATAACCCTAAGTTATTGCAGGCTGATCAGGCCCACAGTCTCCCAAGTGAGTGGATGGATGAAGGCTTAAATAAAAAATGAGACAATGAAAATAGTTTGAAGGGCTCCAGGAGGGGCTAATTCTCTTCCAGCTTCGATATTCTCTGAATTAGCCAAAAACATTTCTGGGTCACCTGTATTTATTAGGTTTACAAACAAGGGAGGGGAACACTGAAAAAAATGCAGGAATCTGGGCAGGACTTGGGAATCCCTTCAAGGACTCCTCCAAGTAATAGCATGTTAATATAGGAGAACTGTTATCTCCAGGAAGGCCTGCACAAGCAAGGGTGAGAGGCCTGCAGCCACAGTCTCCTTAAAGTTAATAGGGGTTGGAGCCAGAGGTCCTCAGCTGCAGTCTCTTTGTCCCTGAGGCAACAAAGCATCACAGGCCAATACACACCTCAGCAGTGACCAGTAACTCCTAGAGGTTCATTTACTATAAATCAGCTGCCCATCTGCAGACAAGGTGCCTAAGACTCAGACAGCTCACAAGTAAATGTAAAAAGTCAATTGGTTAATATTAAATCCTGCTCAGAGCCATCCCTGTCAATGGTCCATCTGCTTATGAAAAAAATGTGTATTCTCTTTTTCTTCTGCAGTCACTCTATAGATAGCTACAAAGTGCAGTTGCTGAAAATTTTGCTTTAATTGTGATATTTCTTTGTAACTTCTTTGTCTAGTTGATTTGTTCATTGGTGACAGTTGGTTCCTCAAATGCCACATTACAATGGTAATTTGTACACTTTATGGTGTGTGCACTGATGCTTTGTGCATGAAGGCTTACAGTTGCTCTCTCTTCCTGCTGTCTATGCCCTTAACCAATATTAAAGACTTTCTTTGTCTTCTCATGTGTTTTGGCTTGAAATCCAACTTATCCAAAAGTCGGATAGCTATTCCTGCCTTCTTCCTGTTTCCTGTGCCATTGAATGTTGTTTTAAATCAATATTTCATTTTTAATAAATGAATTTCATTTTAAAGTAAATGTTTCTTGTATACAACACATAGTTAATTTTGTTTCTTTATCCATTCTGCCCATCTGTGTGTTTTGACTGAGGAGAAGAGAATCCATGGTGAAATGCAGTAGTAACAATTGTGTAATCACGTAAGAAGTGACTAAATCATAACACAAAACTCAACATACAAATACACACAGATTATTGTTGCTCAGTAAAACACAGCCTTTGCTTTATTTGCTTTGCTGTTTTAGACAGGCTCTCACTAGCTACTCAGCCTGTCCTATGTAGTCCATGATTATGTAGAACTCACACAGATCCTCCTGCCTCAGCCTTCCATGTGCTATAATTACAAGCCTGTGCAATGCTGCGTGACAGATGAACACAGGGTTTACCCAAGAATATTAACTGCAGTGAGCTAGATCTGCAGCATTTTGTGGTTTATTTAAACACCTTCTCCTGAGTCACACAGGTTGCTTTTAATCATGCAGCTCACCTTTGCTTGAGTGCTGCGATTAGAGACAGAAATCGCCAGGACCAGCAAGATTTTTTAACCTAAACTGGTGGGAAGTAAATATGCTCAGGATTAGTTACCTCCATTTCCACTTTGGCTGGAATAGAAGAAGTATGTGCTGTACAACATTCCCATGATGGTAAGAATCAGAAATGAGCTGCAATTAGCCACATACTTGGGCATGTAAGTGTTAGCACTATATTCTACAATGTAATGTACTTCATGAAGCCAATGGGACATTTAATATCTCATTAGGAACTAGACATAAATGCTTGCCAGGTGTGGTGGTGAATGACTGTACGATCCTCACAGAAAAAGCTGAGCCTTGCCATGAGTTCAGTGCCAGCCTGCACTACATGGTGAGACTCGGTCACAAAAAAAAGCAAAATAAGTAAGTAAGACAAAATTTGTAACACATTGCCCACGTGATAGGTAACTTAGTTGTCTAAGGGTAATTATCTTTGGTTAGGACTAGGTATGTTTCCAGCATTAGGGCTGCTGACTGCATTTGTCGGTTACACTCTGCCTTAGCACCATGGCAATGCAACCCCGTGGTAAATGAGGCAACTACTGAACTGCAGGACAAAACAATGCAAGATACATTACAGAGCAATGCAGTGGTAGAAAATAGGAAGGGAAAGCATGCCAGACGGTCTCACGCTGACAGCTTGCCCGAGTCTTATTCGGTGTAAGTGACGTCATTTCCTTCAGTCATCAGTGATGACGTCACTTCCTTCAGTCATCAGACAGTGGTAGCTACTGATGATAAAAAAAACCTTTCTATACATTTATCTCTAAAGTTGATAAAAGAGAACACAAATAAATTACAAAAATTATTCAATTTTTCTTTTAAAAACAGCTTCCTGGGTTAAAAAAACACATCATTTTCCAAACCACAAATTATTTTGCAGCATATTAAAAAAAATGCTTCATAGAGAAGAACAGAAATGTGTCCAAACAACATAAATGTGCTGAAAAATTCCTGAGAATGTTCTTGCTGACAGATCATATCAATATTTATAGCTGGTGAAGAGGATAATTATTACACTGCATTGTATGTTCTTTGAGAAAATGTGTGATTGATCTCTGGTAGTGGGGAACTCACAAAAATAAAGATTATTTTGGTTGGTGCTTTGAATATTTAACTCCCCAAGTAACGCAATATGAGCATGAAATGTAAAATTTCATGATAAAAAACAGCTGATATTGTACTCATGGGATATTAATGGCTCAAATGAAGGGAAAAACTGGAAAATTATGCACTGCATACAATCTGAAATTATGCTGGGATACATACAGATATCTTCTTAGAATATTAAAAACATGACTTTGCTAATTTACGTGAAAACAGATGAATGCTTAAGCACATGTACAGAAATTACTCTTAATAAAGTTATAACACATGACATCAAAT
This sequence comes from Dinomys branickii, assembly GCA_004027595.1. NCBI lineage: Eukaryota > Metazoa > Chordata > Mammalia > Rodentia > Dinomyidae > Dinomys > Dinomys branickii. Next base: position 47,199 of record PVLD010013775.1, on the reverse strand, counting down.
TAAAAATTCTTCCTAGAATAATGGATGTGGGCAGTAAAGTTTCAAATAGAAGCTAGAGGAGAAATGTCAACAGTTAAGGAAAATTCAGTTTTGGAATTATGTTACCCACAATTACTAAACACACAAAAAAAGAGGAAAAAAAAAAAACCCTACACAGTACTGAGGTGACTGTCATATAAGAAATACAAGTCACGTCACTTTAGGTCTAATGTAGTTCAAAATAAAGGTAATTATCACGTACTGTAAGAGACAATACTAAACTCCTGTGCTACTGCATATGTGAGCACATCCCTTTCTTGTTTTAAGATAGGGCTTTGCCATCTAGCCCCTGCTGGGTGGAACACAATGAGCCTCCTGCTTCAGCCCCCAAAGTACTGGAACGACGGGGATGTACCACTACTCCTATGATTTATTTTTCTTTTCTTTCTTTCTCTGTCTCTCTGGTACCAGGAGCCAAACTCAGGACTTCATGATTGCCAGGCAGGTGCCAACCCCTCACCTAAATCCCCAGCCCCTACAACTATTATTAAAAGACAACTTAAACTTATTTAATCCACAGATCTATTTTAAGACCAAGGTTACACTGTTAAAACTGTATCTCATCCACATGTGTATTTTCTGGAGAAATAATTGATATCTCAATTTTATACAAGTCATTATTTAGGTTTAAGCTGAACAAAAGATGAGAGCATTCGGGAAACATGAGTTATACCTGAGACAGTGGTAGGCACAGGGTTTTGATACAATATTCACTCTCACGTGCAGGACGACAGATACCTGTGTACAGCCCTTATACTAATGGTTTCTCATAATACTATTTGACACATGAATTCAAACAAAATGACTAGTTGTTGCAACATAATAAACATTGGTATGAACTTCTCCAGTGTGCAGTGCCATGCTGTATGAAAACTAATGTGAAAATAAAGATTTCTCATGTTCTCTATTTGTAGCAATCCTCGTGAATTTCTTTTCTAAAGTTATGGGCATCACCTGATGCTTTCTCACCTATGCACACAGGGTTTCTCTTTAGTAGTTCTTTAATGTATTCTAAGGTTCATGGATGAATTTAAAGGTTACCACACATATAATATTCCCTGTCATATGAGCTCAATTATTAGTTAATTTAAAAAAACAACTCCCACATTGCTTACATATGTCCCATTCTTCACTATGAATTCTGTCATGTACATAGTGAAACTTGTGTGGACTGAAAGAGGTTTTACACTGTTCAGAAGAAAAAGTTCAGGGTTGGGAATATAGCTCAACAGCAAGGTGCCTGCCTTGCAAGCGTGAGGTCCTGAGTTCGATTCCCAGTTCCAAAAAAAAAAAATAGAGAAGATTCTCCTCAGTTTGATTCAGGTCTAAGTCACTCTACAGTGTATTCTCTCTTCTAATTGTGTACAATGCTCACTGCAAAGAGCCTTTTCCTTACTGTATCTACTGACTTTCTTCCAAGTGTAAATTATTTCATGCATTTGACAATATCTCAGTGTACTGAATACATTCGCACATTGCATACATAGCATCTCAATGGTGTGTGATCTCTCACGTCTTTGACAATGATCATGTGACCTGATAGCTTTACCGCATTACTCACCTCCTCAGGGTCACTCCCCAGTATGATCTCTTTTATGTCTTTGACAAACAATGTGTGGTTAAAGTTTCCCTACATATGTCATGATAATGTCTGTGTAATATGAAAGCTTGCCCACGTCGCTTACATACACGTTTCTCCCAAGTGTGAGTACATACATGTTTTACGTTCTGTGTGTGTGACAAAAGCTTTCCCACATTGCTTACATACATAAGGTTTCTCGCAAGTGTGTGTCTTTTCATGTATTTTCCAACCTGCTCTGCCTCTAAAAGCTTTCCCACATTGCCTACATACATAGGGTTTCTCCCCAGTGTGAGTCCTTTCGTGATTTTTACAAGCAGCACTTGTTATGAAAGCTTTCCCACACTGCTTACATACATAGGGTTTCTCCCCTGTGTGAGTTCTTTTATGTACTTGACAACTATATTGTCTACTGAAAGCTTTCCCACATTGGTTACACACATAAGGTTTCTCCCCAGTGTGGGTCTGTTCATGATTTTTACAAACACCACTTAGTCTGAAAGCTTTCCCACACTGCTTGCATGCATAGGGTTTCTCCCCGGTGTGAGCTCTTTGATGTACTTGACATCTGTATTGTCTGCTGAAAGCTTTCCCACACTGGTTACATACATAGGGTTTCTCACCCGTGTGAGTCCTCACGTGTGTTTTATAATCTCTGTGTGCAACATAGGCTTTCCCACATTGCTTACATACATAGGGTTTCTCACCAGTGTGAGTCCTTTTATGTGCTTGCCAACCTGATTTTCTGCTGAAAGCTTTTCCACATTGTGTACATACATAGGGTTTCTGCCCAGTGTGAGTCCATTCATGAGTTTGACAAAGACTACCTGTGCGGAAAGCTTTTCCACATTGTTTACATGTATAAGGTTTCTCCCCAGTGTGAATTCTTTCATGGTATTGACATTTAGAATGTGTGATGAAAGCTTTCCCACATTGCTTACATGCATAGGGTTTCTCCCCAGTGTGAATCCGTTCATGTCTCTTAAAATCTGTTTGTCTGACAAAAGCTTTCCCGCATTGCTTACATGCATAGGGTTTTTCCCCAGTGTGAGTCCGTATATGTGTTTCACAATCTCTGTGTCTGAAAAAGGCTTTCCCACAATGATTACATACATAAGGTTTCTCCCCAGTGTGATTCTGTATATGTAATTCACAACCTTGGTGTGTGACAAAGGCCTTCCCACACTGATCACATACATAGGGTTTGTCTGCACTGTGTGTGCTTTCATGTGCTTGACAACTGCCTTGTGTGCTGAAAGCTTTTCCACACTGGTTATATAGATAGGGTGTCTCTCCAGTGTGAGTCCATGTGTGATTTTTACAAACACCACTTGTGCTGAAAGTTTTGCCACATTGCTTACATGCATAGGGTTTCTCCCCAGTGTGAATTCTTTCATGTATTTGACACTTATGATGAGTTCTGAAAGCTCTCCCACATTGTTTACATGCATAAGGTTGCTCCCCAGTGTGAGTCCGTTCATGCCTCTGCCAATTATCTTTCCTGCTGAAAGGTTTCCCACACTGCTTACATACGTAGGGTTTGTCCCCAGTGTGAGTCCGTTCATGTATTTGCCAATTCCCTTTTCTGCTGAAAGCTTTCCCACATTGCTTACATATATAAGGTTTCTCCCCAGTGTGAGTCCATACATGTTGTTGGCAATGTCTGTGTGTGAAAAAGGCTTTCCCACATTGCTTACATACGTAGGGTTTCTCCCCTGTGTGAGTCCGTACGTGTTGTTGACAATGTCTGGGTGTCAGAAAGGCCTTCCCACACTGCTTACATACATACGGTTTCTCCCCAGTGTGGATCAATTCATGCATTTGCCAATTTCCTTTTCTGCTGAAAGCTTGCCCACGTTGCTTACATAGATAGGGTTTCTCCCCAGTGTGAGTCCTTCCACATTTATCCACTGAACTGTTAGTAAAGCAATTTCCGTAGTGGTTACCGCCATGGGTTTTTTCTCCAGAGTGAACATTTTGATATGTCTGACGGTCATGGTGAGAATTAAAATCCTTTCCCCGTGGTACACAGGCATAGATACTCACTTCACTGCGACTCCTTTCTTCCATTTGAACACGGTTGCCTGTAATGAATGATACTACATGCGGGTTCTCCTTAGTGGTACTTTCTTCTGTGCGATCAGGGTAGGACTTCACATGTGGCATATATTCATGGGGTTTCTCTCCAGGACTAGTCTCTGCATATTTCTGAAAGGACTGGAGTTTTGTGCAGGTTTTGCCGTGTTTGTCACAGGTGAACAGCTTCTCTTGAAATCCCTGCTGTTCATGTGGTTTGAGCACAGTGTTAGCCAAGATGGGCCCATCTGCTGGTGAAGGACCAACCGGGGGCCTTCTGGAGGGAAGGTTTTCACCTTTTGTACCAGCAACTGTCATGTGCACATGTCGATCTGGACTCTGAGAAACCATTTCTCCATGTTGATACCATGATTTATATTCACAGGAGTGCTCTACTATGTCGCTTCTATAAAAGGGGAGAAAAACAAAACAATGAATCACATTTAACAGTGTCTTTCTAGAAATGATTCACCATGAGGAGATCTGCACTGATGCACTCTAAGAATATTTAATCATCAGTAACTGTATGCTCTGCATGGTGGCTTGCTCACAGTGTTTACTCAAACATTAGGATATGTCTGGAAGTTTTCCATTGGCCCATTTGCAATACACAATATTTACTTTCACTTTGAAGATTTGCAACACATCTTGATGAAACACGTTCCATGTGTTGATGACTTTTGATCTCTTTTCCTCCATGACTGCACCCCTCCCCTTCCCTGAGCCTCCTCACCCACTCCGAAGTGTCCACCTCTCTTTCCACCATTTGTCCTCCGCTTACTCCTTAATTTGTGCTGCAGGAGTCTCATGCAAAATAAACATGTAGCGCTGAAACTTGTATCTGACTTACTTAGTCAAACATGGTGGGTCTAGATTCATCCATGTTTTGGTGAGTGCCACCAGGTCATTCATGTATAGATGAAGACTATGCTACTAGGTGTACACACCACATGTCCCTCAGTGTTTAAACTGAACCCAGAGTTTCAGCATGAGATATATCCCTGTACATTTTTACTTTAAAAGAGAGTCTCATCAACCATAAAGTTGCAGGCTAAGCATGAATGCACGACCCTCCTGCTTCAGCTTTCCAGAGTACTAGGATTCCAAGCATGCATCTATATGCACAAGCTGTCCCATATTTCCTTCACCAACTCATCTGTGAATGAGCATTTAGGGTTTTTCCAAAGCTTAGCTTTTCCAAGTTGTGCTGCTGAAAATGGGTATTTGAGCACCGCTGTAATATGATTTTTGTCACATTGTGGGGAATGTACAAAGGACAAGTGCAGTTGGATATGGCTGGGCCGGTGGCTCATGTCCGTTATCCCATCACTTGGGAGCTGGAGGTAGGAGCACCACTGTGAGTCTGAGGGCAGCACGGGCTGCACAGTGAGATCATGTCTCAAAAATATAGTAGGATAATAGAGAATGTCTACCTTTTCTTTTCTGTAGAATCTCTAGTCATTTCTATAGATGTTGTAGCACACTGACAGTCCCACCAATAACATAGGGGTGCACCTTCTAGTATTTTGGAACATGAATGGACGGTGGGATTTGGAGGACTGCTTGAAAATAAATGAGATGAAAACTGTTCATTTGCATTTTGAATGCATCCACAACAGTAGCAACTTCTCAAACATCGAATGTGTACATGACATTGAACTACATATAACATCATATATAACTTGCTTGACATGAAAGTGGTCTCTTAGGGGTGGGGGTAGAAAAAAAAAAGAAAGTGGTCTCTTAAAAACATGTATATATAATTAGTAGTTAGCTCTCACTGTACACACAAAGTTTCTGTAATAACTTCCTGTCCTCAATGCCTGGAATGCAATTTCATTCAACATGTCTCTTAATCTGAGCATGGAACAAAATTTGTACTTTTTAAAAAATTTCAGACAGGGTTTCACTCTGTAATTAAGGCCAGTTATAAACTTAGTATGTGGCCCAGTCTGGCCTGGAACTTGTGTCAGTTTTCCTGCCTCAGTCTCCAGAGTGCTGGGGTTACATGCACGCCCCAAGCCACCTGGTTGTGTTTCCTATTACATGACCTCAAAGATGTAAGTTTTGTCATAATATGAATACCACTGACATTTCAAATATTGGAACATTTCAAATAATCAATTGTCAGATTAGAGATATTCAGTGTGCATATGCCCACTGAGAAATTCTGTGACATTAAAGAAGTTTAAGAAAGGTCTTGTTTGTGTAGTTTGCTTAGGTTTACTACGCTGACACTTAGGGAATTTTCTTCTCTGAATACAAATAACCTTAGATGTTTCCTCCAATTTCTGTACTTATCTTCACTTTCCTGGTCATCTGGGTTCTTTCCTGAAGTAGAAACAGAACAATAATGATGACTTAGAACATAAAGATAAGTACATTCCAGTTTGACTCACGGTAAAATGTGATCTTGCCTGGAATATGTCTCATAATATTCCCATCTTCCCATTCAGCAAACTGCACTGGGTGCACAACCCAATGCTCTCCAGGTGCATAAATGGGAAAATACTGTCTTCCTTACCTACAGCGGCCAGGTTCCTAAAGGTCTCCCACATCACATCTCTGTAGAGCTTCTTCTGGGATGGATCCAGCAAAGTCCACTCCTCCCTGGTGAAGTTCACAGCCACATCCTCGACGGTCACTGCCTCCTGCATCACCGGACATGCATTTCCAGGAAGAAGAGTGACAGGAAACAGGAAACATTCAGGACAGGAAACATCTCAACTCTACTCATGTAAAGTTCATATGAGGCTGAGATTTTCCAATGTTTCCTCCATGTTGGTCACCACACACTTATTCTCATCCACTTGCGCTCATCACACAGGAAGCTTGAGGCCACACTGGAATTCAGGGCTGAAGCAACAGTGGGTGGGAACTCTGCTTCTCCTACCAGGTAAATGGAGATTTACCTGTACAAAGTCACTAAAACAACCTAGAAGGAGCCTATGAATCACAATGCAACGAAAATGTCAGTAGAAAAACATCTAATGAATTACTCTGAAGGATCACAGAAAATGTCGTTTTTCTTCTCAACTTGTTATTTAGGGAATAGGTCCCTTTCTTCTACGATTCTTACTTACACAGCATTTTGAAACTTCAACCTGCTTTTGCAGACAAGGCTTAATTGAACACGAAACACAATTTATGAATGAGAATCTGGAAAGCTAATGGGCATGATTACACTTTCTACCCGAGAATGTGTGAGAACTGTGAAATTTGAGCAAGAAAGACATGTTATCCTATGGCTCAGGGACCTGATGTGGGGCATAAAGGAGAAAAATGGGGGTGCACATGATGAAAAGACCTATGACAGGTATCGGTCACCAATACTCTGCAAACTTTACAGGCACTAATAATGAGTGGAAAAATAAAAGAAAAAGATCTTCTGAGCACCAAATAAACCTGCAAATGTGATAGCATGTTTAGGGTACAGGGTTTCAAAGCCCACTCTGAAGGGCAGTGCTCGGCTAGCAGAGAGAATGACCGAGAGACTACAGAGAAGGAAGAGTCTTCAGTGGGCTCATGTGTAAAGAGAATACGTCTTGGTTACTTTTATCACACTGCTGATTCACAGCACCCAAGTGGAAGGGAGGAAAGGTCTCATATACAGACAGATTTCAATGCATGATGGTTTCCAAGATAGGGTGGCTCAGCAAAAGAGCACCACAGAGGAGAAACAGCCCAGGGCAGGCAGAAGGCAGCAGAGGCAGCAGGCAGCATGTGGTGACAACAGCAGCCCTGATATTTTATCCGTGGTGGTAGCACTCCCTTAACCCTAACATCACACCGTGAATCATATCCCCGCATCGTATTGTAGATCCTGCCACGTCTCAAATGCGACACCTAGGAGCACATGAGGGGGGTGGGGAGATACAGGCCAGAGAACCTTGACTCACTGTAGAGCTCGAATCGAATGTGGCACAAAGTGCCATGTGCTTCACACAGCAGGCAGGGCGAAGCGGAGAGTTTAGACTTCCTGTGCCTCGTGTGAGATGAGGCACTGAGAGCTCACAGTGAAAACACGTGCTTCCCCGGAAGAAAAGCGGGAAGTTGCTGGAGCGAGAGGGAGAAATGGAAATCTATGGGAATCCTGGGAGGTGAAAGGGGAAAAATGAAAAAATATATATGCAGTGCATGCAAAAAGAATTGGTGTACCAAATAAAAAATAAACACACAAGAAATAAGAGTAAACATATAAACCGCAAGAGAAAATGCCAAATAGAAAACAAGACCCATGAGCTAGATGAGGACATGGGGAAAGAACGTGGGATTCTGGGGAGACACAACTGGCATGAAGACATAAGAAAACATGAAGGATCCCGGGGCACACTCCAAGCCGTATCCTCTACTTTGAAAAATTCCAAGGTCTCCACACCCCAGACATTATTCCAATTCCAGAAAATGCAAGTGTTATTTCTGGAGAGAAATGTTATGTGCTTCACACCTGTGAAAAAGTAAATTTGCAGGAATTTCAACCACCTGGCCACTAAATTGAGAAGAAACCACTTTGCTCTGACAGAGTAGCAATTCTTTTTTTTTTTTTTTTTTTTTTTTGCGGTACTGGGGATCGAACTCAGGAGCCTGCACTTAGCTAGGCAAGTGTTTATTCCACTGAGCTATATCCCCAGCCCAAAGTTTTGGTTTTGTTTTGTTTTGTTTTTTTTCTTTGGCGGTACTGGGGGTTGAACTCAGGACCCTGCGCTTGCTAGGCAGGCGCTTATTCCACTGAGCTATATCCCCAGCCCCAAAACATTTTGGGTTTTTTTGGTTCTTTTTTTTTTTTCTTTTGGCGGTACTGGGGATTGAACTCAAGACCCTGCACCTGCTAGGCAGGCGCTTATTCCACTGAGCTATATCCCCAGCCCCTGCTCTGACAGAAATATCAGCCTGTGCAAAGCAGTGAGACAAAGAAGACGCATACAATGATTCTCTATGCAATTTCTATAGAACTCACTTATTGACTACTTCAATGTAGTAAAACTAAAGACAGACAGGAAGTGTCACTAAAAGTGACAGCTACACATGGAGTAAATTCCTAAGCACAGCACAGGAAACAGGACAGTGTCACCATGGGGAAGACAAGGACGAGCCTCACAGGGTGCCCTGGATGCCCCTGACCCTGCCCGAGGCTCAGCTGTGAAACCTTCTGAGGGTCACCATGATATTTAAGTGGTTATGATTGTTAAATTTGACCACAGCTTTTCTGAGAATAAATTTAATTGCAAAATACATAAACACTATATTTCCATGTGGAAACTTAATTTACACCTGCTTCCCCACATTCTAACATGGGAAAACGAGAGGGGATTTACAGGGAGGCACAGCTAACACAGCAGTACAGTAGCAAAGGTGAGACCTGCAGACACCCAGCAAGCTGCGCACAGACCGCACCGTGGACACCTGGAGGAGGGTGGGTCAGAACATCAGAGAGGGACAAGGCGATCACTCAAGCTAATTGATGACTGCACCTCCCACTTGTGCTTACATATCCTTGAGAAGTGGCTTTCACGGTCACACTTGTGAAACGGTATAGAAAATCACATGGACAATTATTCACATACCTGAAAACACCAGCAGGTTAGAGCAGGATTCTCAAAAACCTGCCATGTGTGCCGAAAGGGCAGAGAGAGGAAGCTCAGAAACCCTTCCTGGACCTCTTTGCAGTTTATATAATCCCATGAAAAAGTGACTGGAATTCCAATAAGTTAACTCCAACCAACACACTCAGTGCACCACATGGCAAGAATAAAGACATATGCCGGGCATCGTGGCACATGCCTGTAATCCCAGTACTCGGGAGGCTGAGGCAGGAGGATCATCAAGAGTTCGAGACCAGCCTGAGCTACAAAGTGAGCTCAGGGCCAGCCTGAACTGCATAGTGAGACCCTGCCTCAAAAAGACAAAAAAAAAAAAGATGCAAAGGCATATTTATAGTTGTTGGGAGTCAGACAACCCTAAATCCAGCTAGTCTGATGGTAACCGGAATAAAGGCCTCAACCCAGGGCCAAACCCAGGTTATTAATTCATAAAGGGGGCTGGCCCAGGGATGAATGAGTGGGAGAGTGGCGGGTGAGGTAGGAGGGCCTGGGATCACCTCTCCAATAGGCAGAGAGCAGGGCATGCAGAAGAGTGAGTAACACAAGGTAAGCTGGGTGTGGTGGTGCATGCCTATAATCCTAGCACTCGGGAGGCTGAGGCAGGAAGATCATTGTGAGTTCGAGGCCAGCCTGGGTTACAAAGTGAGCTCAAGGCCAGCCTGAACTGCATAGTGAGACCCTATCTCAAAAAGACCTAAAAAAAACACACATACACACACAATTTAAGGTAGTACCTAATGTTTTGAGGTCAGTGCTTCAGCTCTGATGTGTAATTTTTTATACCTTAGGAAATCTTTGCTTCTTACTTCAAGGCTGCATCCCAGCCAACAGCGTGGAGCAGCGGTGTCCGTCCCGCCGGGCTCACCCATGTTTTTTGCGTGTCACTCTTGCGCAGGGGCCATGCTAATCTTCTCTGTATTGTTCCAATTTTTAGTATATGTGTGTTCGAGAGCTACAGTTGGGGCAACACTGACCCGTCACCTCCCATCAAGTCTACACATCAGCAGCTTAGCTAGATCGATTTGCATTGCTAAAGCCAGTTGAGGGGATACGGGGAAGTTCTAGACAGAACTGCACAAATCCATGCATGGAAACAGGGTCAGGTTTGGGCAAAAAGGACATGCTTGTGCTTCTTTCTAGGTCTCGCTCAGGTCACCCAACACAGGAGCTGGCCCGAGAGGTTACTGAGGGGCGCAGGGAGCACAATGTGACCCCCACTCTGCAGGCAGAGCCGTGGGCAGTCAAGCACCTGTCAGGTCCAAAGCTGTGAATCTGTGCTTCTGATCACATCGTCCTCAGCTGGGACACAAGAGGAATGAGGCTGAGGGTCAAAGGTCGTCACTAAGGATCAAATGGTGACCTCACACTTCCACTTCCCACCCAACAGGAAAGACACGGGAGGATCGTGTCTTCCTCAAGAGCAAAAGCGAGCGGAGTTAACATCCACGTCCCCTGCAGACCACAGTGCAGCATGAAGAGGTAGACCCTAAGATGTGGAAACTGCTCTGGTAAGGACTGGCAGGATCTGTGCATTTCTAAAAGCTGTTTCCTTAGCCCACACCTGAACTGACCTGTGCAGTCACTTCTGTGCTAAATCTGAAGCACCTCAGAAGCTCTTCTCTCCTTCAAAATGTATAAATAGCTGGGCATGGTGGTGCACGCCTATAATCCCAGCACTAGGGAGGCTGAGGCAGGAGGATCATTGAGAGATCCAGACCAGCCTGGGCTACAAAGTGAGTTCAAGGCCAGCCTGAACTGCATAGCAAGACACTGGCGCAAAAAGACAAAAAATAAAATAAAAACAAAATGTGTAACTGTGACACTGGGGAACCTCAATGAGGCTGAAATGCACCAATTTGAAGCAGTGATAAAGCACACATGACAGCATTTGCTACATACTCTGCGGCTGCAAACTCACCGAGCACTGTGCTGGTATCGCCTTCAATGTAAACACGGTCCCTAAACATCCAGAGATCTAGTTTAGCTGGAATGAGCTAGAAACCACTGCTCCCTTCTGGTGAGACCCTGAAGACCATGGATAAAATGAGGACGTAGTGGAGAACAAGGAGGACTAAACAGGTTAGGAGACCACACACACGGTGCGCAGGAGTCCTGCTCTGTGCAGGGCCCCTCAGGAGGGAGAATGTGCCCGGGAGAGTCTCGGGTGACTTTAGACTCACGCAAGGCAACACAGAGACCTACTGCTGTCACCGTAATTGCTAAATACGAACAAACACATCCCAGGAGAAAGACATCTCAGTAGACACTGCTCGAGGATAAAATGAGTCCTGTAACTCAGAGTCAGGCAACAGACCAAGAGTTCGCACAGCGCACAGCAATGAGCAAGAGTGGACAGCAGCCAAGGGTCGGGAACAGGGAGATCCGCTGAGCCCGGGACACACGAGCGAGGCAGAAGCGGAGGCACCGCAGGCGGACACCGCTCACGAGGACACCGCGCACAGTCTCGGAGACGGAGAAGCGGCAATTTAGGAGGAGAGTGTAATTGCATGAAACCGGTGTCTAACTGCAAATATCTGATAAAATTTCCCTGGAATTCAAGTACGAAAGAGCACAACTTCACTCAGAGAGAAACAGACAGACTTCAGTCAATACACATATACAGACAGTTGTAGTGGCAAACGAACCTTCCCCGAGAAATGCAATGAAAAGCTGTTGTTTGTAATGTACCTAGAAATCCTTAGACAAGAGGTAGTAGATATATTTAGACTGTTTATAAACAAGAAATGATTCTCCAGAAAAGCATCCTGGGCCCAGTATGTAGCTCAGTGGCACGGCACCTGGCTGGCCAGCATGAGGACCTGAGTTTGACTCCTGATACCAAAAAAGAAAACGGTAAAGAAAAGAAATGATGAAAAATGAAACATTTACAAAAATTCCTGTTGTGACAGAAGAAATATCCCTTCACTTACAAAATAACAGTATGGCATAGATTGTCACACAGAAGTAGCTCTGCTGACAGACAAGGCACAGCTTCACAGCTCCAATGCGTTCTCTTCCCTCACTGGAGGGCGGGGCCCTCAGTCACACTGAGCACGCGGCTCACCCCGCCACTGCGCTGTCAGTTCACGCACGTTCTTCCGATGCAGACTCTGTTTCCGTTTTCAGACAGGGTCTCACTACACAGTTCATGCTGCATGTGAACTCACTGGGTGGCCCAGGCTGGCCCCAGACGGGTCCTTGTCCCCTGCCTCTGAGCCACAAGTGCTGGGATGTCACGTCTGAGAACAGAGAAATATATGCAATTAACTAACGATTTTATGACATGATGTCAATGTTGGGAAAAACATGTTCACTTACACATATAGTTTTACAGAAATAGATGTGGCAAAATACTTCATCAGAAATGAATAATTAATGAAACAGGGCTCCACATTTTGGAAAAGATAATAAAGTTGCAGTAAAGGAAAGAGGCAACAGGAAAAGACAGAATGGAACTGAGAAAAAAGAGTAAGATTAATGCATACATCAACTTCTGCACGGGAAATATGTGAGATATGCAAGGAAACATGGAAAAAGTTCTGTAGAAGAAACTGTAGCACTGAAGATGTCTTCAACAATAAAATTCTAAAGCCACAAATGTCAGGATGACATCAAAGATACAAAAAAAGGATTAGGATTTCTGCTCAGGAAAAAGAAATACTTTATGAAATTAACATGCAGATGGAAAAGTTATAAAAAGGAACGTTGATTCTCTACAAATGACAATAAAATACCAAGAACACAAAGATTTTTTTCAAAAAAATTCCTCATCACAAACACAGAAACATGATGAAAGCCGGTACTTTATAAAGGGCTTACACAGGAAATGAAAACAGAATGCACAAAATGGAAGTATAATAGAGGAAAAATGAAAAAAAATAACATTTCCCAAGAATCCATGAAACTCAACAAATATGAAAAGCCTAATGCTGGTGCTGGCCATAGCCCACAGGCGAAGTGTGTGCGGGTGCACTAAGACGTTACATGGGCGCAGACTGCGCACCAGGAAAGAGGCTCCTGAGCCCTGAGCATCACGGCATTTTCTCAAATCCACTTCTAGGAAAACAAAAGAATGTGCCTGTGGCATCTTCACCGGTGACAGAAGTAGATGAACCTGCTCTGCCAGGACTGTGGAAAGGCAAGGTGTCATGGAGACAAAAGAGAGGAGACTCTGTTGTAAGTTACATGTACAGTGATGGAATAAACCTGGAAAATATTGAATGAATAAATGAACACACAGGATAAACCCGCCGTCACACTCTCAAGGGGGGGTCACTGAACGCGAATGCGCGGGAGCTGGCTGGGCAGAGCACACGTCTGCACCCGCCCTCTCCAGGGTCTGCGGACAGCAGGAGCTCTGTGCACGGAGCAGGGTGCATAACCCAGCAGTGCTGAGCAGGGTCGCAGTGTGGAAGAAGATGCACCTGCGAGCACAGCACTAGTGACATTTAGGGCCAAGATGTCATACAGGGCTGTCCTGTGGGTCATGTGACACTGGTCAACATCCTGACGTCTAGCTGTGTTAGAAATCCCACTCATGCTCTGCATCCTGAGTATAAGAGAGCAGAGATGCACGCACACGTGCCCTGATGAGCACAGTCAGCAACGCCTGAGAACCCTGGACGCAGCCGGTGCAGAGCACACATAAGCTCCGGGACGACAAGGTACCACAATGGGCAAACAAAGAAAACAAGGGCCGCCAAGTTCTTCTGTACCCCAAACAAGCAGCAGGAACGACACCACCCAAAGTGTCTGCCTGTCCTCGCACACTCCCGTCCTCAGCACCCGCACTACTTTTCAGATGTCACGAGTGTGAGTAACCAGACAGACCCCACTGCTTCACGGCCCCTGACCACGCCCCCTGGAGAGGGGAGGACAGACTGAGGGGCCTCGCACTGAGCTCTGGCTTCATCCCAACCGTGACTGTCTCCATGGGCTGTTTCCGTGGGGTCTCCCGGATGCCAACACGGAGGTCCAGTCCTCAGAGGGTGGGGGGCCCGGGAGGCACTTAGGGGGATTTCAGATATTACAGTGTCTTGTCATTTATGAAACACACCACAAAGGTTCACAGTCATGTCCCTCCCCAAGGACATATAAATCACTAAAATGGGGGAAATGTTTCAGAAGTGACTGTGCTGGACAGACCCGCCCTCGGCTCCTTGCGGTGATGGGGGAGGAAGTGGGGTCACAGCCCTGAGGAACCCGGGAGAGAAAGGCAGATGCTGACTCAGGGGTGAAGCAGCGGGAAGGTCCCGGAATCAGCATAGATCAGAGCTGGGAATGGAAGGGTTTTCTCCTTAGCCTCGCACACGCTTGGTGTCTTGTGTTCAACTGCTCCGCCTGCGTTTTCAGTGGAAAGTTCAGTTGTGTGTCTTCTCTCCTCTTCTTTGTCTCTCTTTCTAACACGGTTTGCTATGCAGTTCAGGGTGGCCTTGAACTCACACTGCAGCCCTTGCTGGCCTCAAATGCACAAATACCTGGCCAGCCCTCCTGCCTCTATTCCTTTTTCACGGTGATGTACGACAGAGAACAGGACCAGTGTAGGGGACCTAAGCATAGCACCAAATAAAAGCAATGTCAAAGCAAAACAGACACACGTCCAAAAATAAATAAATAAATAACCCTGAGGGTGGTGTTTCCTTTTCCAAAGGGCACTGCTACTATTCTGGGGGCTGAGCGCCTCTGGAGAATCTGATTCACACATTCAAAACGGGAAACAATCTGACAGGTACCACATTCCATAAAGGACGCCACACACAGTTGAAGAAACGATTGTAGAGATGCTATATAGTTAGAAAGGGAAAATGTTGTGATCAACCCAAAGGAATTTGACAATAAAATGTTCTGAAAATGCACAATATCCCTGATTCATCAAACATTGTTGTCAAGAGTTGTTCAAACGTGCTCAACACATGTTCCTTCGTGTGCACTTAGGGATATTTACATGACACAGAGACAAATCCATAATAAAATAGTAGAAGGTGATGAACCTCACGGAGAACAGAGCACAGTAATCACCGGCTATGCACCCTGGTGTCCAGCTGCTGACAGTGCAGTGACTCTTGACTGCTGCCCCATCATGAGCAGGTGCTGTACCATATACCAAGAGTGAGAGGAGTAAATACTTTACCAGCTGAAAGATTGCAGTAATAAGTTTTCCCTTTTGCTTTAGTGCTAAATATTTAATTCAGGGCATGATGGAAAGTACACTGGAGAAACATCCTAAAATACTTACTCCATAGTGAAACAGGCTCTTGCTCACCTGTCCAGGCTGGGCTTGGTGGTGCAGTGCTCCTGTCTCAGTGCCCCACACGGCTGTGATTACAGGTGTGCACCACCGGGCCCCCCTGATGTGTCCTCCCCCCCCTCCCCCGGGCACTGGAATCTTATAAAATCACGGTGATTACAGAAGCCCAACACTGAACCAGCTACATGGCACCTGCCGGGCTTCTCCGCAGTGAGGGGGCGGACACAGTATAAAAGCCCTCCCTGGCCCGGGCACCTGAGTGAGACCAGGTCTCAAAAATTATAAAAGAAATGTGGGGCTGTGCAGCTCAGAGCCGAATTCCTGCATTCCGTCCCCAAATGGTAAAAAATATCAAGCACGCCTTGAGATCTTTGTGTCCAGGAGAACCCCTTTCCCGCTGTACCTCAATGATGATATCTACCCTACTATTAAACCTACAGGGCCAGTCTCCTAATTTCAGTTCTGCATCACACATGATGAGGTGAACCCAGCAGTAACGACCGAAGACATATCCACAGCGTCTGTCACTGGGTTCCCTGCCTTCTTCAGGCTGTGACCTCTGACCTCTCTCGGGCCAAGGAAGCTCACGGCCCTTCAGTTACGGTCACCCTGAGAACAACCTGGTCTCACCTCCCTCCTGTAAGCTCGGGAGGCCCCTTTCCTTCTCCCTCCCCTTTGCTCCTCTGTAAGAAAACACCCTCTTACTCCTGTTCCTTCCTACGCCTGTCGACCCTCACTCTGAGTTACCTCTGCTTCAGTGTGTGTGGTATACAGAGTCCATCTCAGTCAACATTTCAGTTTTACACCAACGTCTAGAAATAGCGAAGGGACGATGGCCCTGCCCTCCACCACCAGGGTCACGTGTCCTGTCCGTGCAGATGCCCCAGTTCCACGTGCTTCTCGGTTTGGTTTAACACGCAGCACTCTCAGAAAGCTGTCCTCAGCAAGAAGCCTTTCCCTCCCTTGGTGTTGGGTGGGAATTCTCTGATGTCACAAACAAGGCAAAAGAAAGTAAGTTTTGAAAAGTTCTTGGTGAGCTCAGGCTGAGAATGACATGCAAGCGTGCTGAGCAGGCTGGGTTTTATCCCTGACAGACACTGTCGCTGCACCACCACTGGGAGTGGGCCTCATGATGTAACCTGACTGGCTACATTAATGAGGTCCTGGTTTCTAGGCAGAGTAAATTCTGTGCTTTGGAAAGCCTTGTGTTGCAAAGTTTTACAGCAGGTCCACAGCCAAGTACGCTTGGTCTCAAGTTTTCCAAGAATTGTGAAACAAGCACATGTACATTTTACCCCCAAAAAAGGGTATTACAAAACCAAGGAGGCTTATACAATGGACTTACTTGAATTATTTCCTTTGACAGAAAAGACTTCCTCTTCCCACATCGGTGCCACATTAACACCCCCACCACTTTCCTCAGCTCTCTAAACTCTCTGGAAGGCCTTGTTTTAATGGCCTGATTGTAAAGAACAGTTTATTTTGCTACCTTATGAATAAGGCACCTGTGTGGGGGACCACTACAGAGTGGCTCTGAGCAGGATTTAATATTAAACGATTGGCTTTCCGTGTTTACTTGTGAGTTGTCTGAAGCTTAGGCACCCTGTCTGACAAGATGAGACCACAGCTGAGAACATCTGGCTCCAACCCCAATTAACTACAAGGAGACTGCAGCTGCAGGCTCCACACTCTTATAATAAATGCCAACTTAAAGGTAGTTCTCCCGACTGACATAACTTACTACTTGGGAAAATCTCCCAAGGTCCTGCGAGATTCCTGTTTTCTAGAGTGTCTTCCTCCTTTCAAAACCAAGTAAATATGGGCCGCCCTGAGAAGTCTTTGGCTAACTCAGAGAATATCAAAGCTGTAAGAGAGTGAGGCCCTCCTGGAGCCCTGAAATCATTTCCATTGTCTCATTTATTTAAGCCTTTGCCGTCCACTCGCTTGGGAGATTGTGGGCCTGATCAGCCTGCAATAACTTAGGGTTATTTGACCTGGTTTTCGATACACCTGCCTATGGAGAAGGATCTCAAGTACAGTTGTGCATAAGCCACATTGATGAGAATTAAAATAAGAACAGGGAGTGAACTGTGAGTAGCAGATCAAGATAGAACTTCCTCAGAAAACGGAACGCAGCCTTCCCGGCTACAAGGAGGTGACCCACTCCCTCCCAAGCTCCCCAGTTTCCAGGGACTTGGAGTGCAAAATCACCACTTTGTAAAATCCCAGTTTCCTTTAAACCTTACACAGTAAGAAAACGGGTTTGAGAACCTGAGATTCAGACAGTCATTTTCAATACACAGAGTCACCTGTGATCCGTGGCCATTAAATAATCGAGCAGTTACTTTGCTGTAGTTATCTGTAATTAGCCCTGATTGAGCAACCACCCACTCGGAATGCTTCCAAGAAATCAGGGAGCTATTCTTCTTTTTGATGAAAATTCTCCTCGTATAGGCACAGCTTAGACTCTTAAGCAGCGTTAGATAAGGGCCTACATTCTCTACAACTTATAGGAGCCGGGCCTGGTGGTGCACCCCTGTAATCCCAGCACCCGCAAGGCTGAGGCAGGAGGATCACTGCAAATTTGACGCCAGTCTGGGCTACAAAGCAAGCTCAAGGGCAGCCGGAACTGCATAGTGAGACCCTGTCTCAAAAAACACCAAAAGATAAAGGAGATAGAGGGGACCTGATGTCTGTGTCACAGCAAACAGTCCTGCTAACAGCCTGCAGTTTTGCACTCGCACGCATGTGTGTGTGTAGCTACAGCCTGCTCTAAAAGAGCTGCTAAGCTGCTGCTGGAAATTCCCCTAAAGGCCACCAGACCCAGCCCCTAGCAAAAAGTCCAGTGAACTGTCACAGTGTCCCTTGAAGGGGGTGCAGATCGGTCCCCATTTCATAAAATATGACTGTACCCAGATTAATTGGTTACTCTTTTTTTCTTTTTTGTCTTTGGGACACAGGGTTTTACTATGCAGTTCAGGCTGAACTGGAACTCACTTTATAGGCAGGCTGGCCTCTGACTCTTCAACGATGCTCCAGCCTCAGCCTCCCAGTTGCTGAGATTACAGGCGGGTGCCACCGCCCCAGGCCAGCTACTCAACTCTTAATGACCCGACTCCTCTCCCTGAGGGGCTCTGTACCCCTTCTTGCAATCCGTGATACAGCTTTGCTCAGCAGAGGTCTTCCCTGACTCCTCTTCCTCTTTCTCTGACAGAGAGACAAGCTCAGCCAGGGTGAGTCTGCAGACCCAGGACCCAGAGCCGCTGAAGAGAACACTAACCGCCTCCTTCGGGGTCAGGACCTCACCGCACAGGGGCGTGAGAGCAGGAACTCCGTTCCTTTTGTCAGCAGGGGTCTCACATCAGTAAGGTGCTAATTGCTTGCGTTGCGGAGTGTGCAGCACAGGAGCTCACTGCAGGCTGGGGAAGCCCTGCTCCCGAGTCCCGTCACCTGCAAAGTCAGGCCTTTCTCGGGATTCTCACGGCCCTTGTCCACATCTATTATGTCAATGACAATGTGGGGAACTACTGGAAACTCAGGAATTCACTGTGAACACAGAAAGGCAGAGGTGAGGAGAGGGGGCGTGGGCGTGAGACCCGGCATCGCAGACCTTTATAGATGTCAGATCCTCCAGCTCGGCTACTGAGAGCAACGAGACCAGGGACCCAGCACCGCGCCTGCACCCGGCTCCAAGCCCCCTGCACCAGCGTCGCCCCAGGCCCGCTCCCCGGACTGCTGAGGCCGCGCCGGGCCACGCGAGACGGCACTGCGGCGGGGAGTGTCACAGCGGGCACAGGACGCACGGAACGCGGCTGTCACCCTGCAGCGGCCAAGGGGAAAGCGACCAAAGCAGCAGAGAGCAGGAGACCGCGGGGTCTGGAGCTCGGCAGCGAGGCTGCAGCTCCCCAGCGCGGGTTCTGGCCACTTCCCTCCAGACTCGGCCCGATCCCAGCCCTTCCCGGCTCCCGTCCCCCACCGTCACCATTGCGGGGCGTCCCGGCCTCCCAGGGTCCTTCCCACGCAGCCTGCAGCCGGCACAGGTCCCAGAAGGCGTCCAGAGCACTGAGGGACTCTGCACAAAGCACTAAGGACAAGAAGCCATGACACTAGAAACGCCCGCCCACCTCGGCTCACCTGATTACAGTCCTTGCCGCCCGCCTCTTCATCGCCGATTGGCTGCTGCTCCCCTGTCCTCCCTCTGTCCGCGGTGAGGAGGAAGTTAACTCCTGCCTGCGTGATTAGAACTCAAGTAATTAACTGTCACACAGAAACTTCTGGGCAAAGTTCTCACGCTGTCAGTCTTACCTAGCCTAACAACAGTTACACTCAAGTGGTTTACTTTAAATCTGCCTCAGTTTTCTGATAGTGAAATTCTGCAAAGAAGTAAAAATAAAAAGAAAGCAAACCTTTCAATTCCCTTAGACAATATTCATATCTCCTTCACACTCACAAACATCCCCGAATGTTGACGAGAAACATATTGACAGGCCTGAGGGTAAGGGAGATTGCTTACATGGACCCCACTCTTGCTCCTGGTAGAGACATAAAAATATAAAGATCCCATCGTGCAGCTCTGCATGCCCAGCTGTTCCCTCCTTACGCGCTGAAATTTTCCACCTTTGTTCACTTGCAATTGTAGAAGAAAAATATTTGATGGGACCATGTGATGCTCCTGTTATAACTGGATCGGCCTGGTCATGCAGAGGATACACGTAAAACACACTGCTAGGTGTCTCGGTGAGTCATGCTGATGCCACCTGGTGGACAAATCTGGCCCCTGGACCTTCGACGCGCCGAGCCTACTCTCTGGCTCCTGGCTCTTATAAAGTAGTTAAACTTTTCTTCACTTATATTTGCTGTAGTGTTTCTTCGTTGGAAGAAATCAAACCGATACTGCAGTCTTTGGAAGAATGAGACATTTTTTTCTTTTTGCTTTCCTGGCACCAGAGATCAAAGGCAAGGCCCGGCCTATGCTAGGGCAGTGCTGTACCACGGAGCCAGCCCCACGTCCCCAACTACACATCCCCAACTACACAGCTGCATTTTTTGGTTGAGCTTGGCCAATGTTCTGATGATGTTGTTTGTGTGTTCTTAAAGAGAGGGTCTCACTAGATAGCACAGGTTTCCGTCAAACTCACTCTCCTCCTGGTCCATCCTGTGGAAAGTTAAGTTTCCAGAATCAATAGTTTGGTGCAGATAGTGGAACAGTCAGACACGAAGGAATCTCAGCAACAGTTTTACTGTGGCCAAAGGGTACGAGCCCACACTCCCGCAATGAGGGGGCAGATGCACAGACCAGAAAAACAGAAGTTTTTGGGCCTACTGCACTGGAAGCGCATCCGGTTGGTAACTCACGGGCACAAGTGAGCAGCTGGAGCATTGCCGGGTCGGTCGGAGAGGGGCCTGAGGTGTGGAACGGAAAGGCCTCAGCTCTTATCCTGGAAACCAGTGTGCTCTGGGGAAAGGTACACCGTACCGTTTCTTGGAGCTCGGAATATTAACATTAGGCAGTGGGGAGTGAATACACGGCCAGGTCCTCAGAATCCAAAGTGGAGGTGCTTGGGCCTTGTGCTGAGACAGAAAAGCCAAAGTAGGCTTCTCAGAAACCCCCACAATCGCTGGGATTGCAGCCTTGCGCCACCTCAAGCAGCTTCGAGTTTCACAGCTATGCCGCGCTCATTGAGATGAGCGAAGTCCTGGCTCCTCACAGTGACGCCTCCTCTCCGCCCTCCAGGACTGAGGACTACACCGCGGACCAGCCCAACGGAGGAGGCGCGCACGCGCCCTGGAGCAGTTGAGGCAGCGCAGAGCAGTGACGTCATCACAAGATGCCAGCCGGAAACCCTAAAAGGCTGAGAGCAGGTTATTTTATAGTTACAAGGCTCGGGCACATGTTGCGAGGCAGACTTGCTCTGGGTGAAGGGGGTTTCTTAATGTCAGGGGCTTGCGTGAGAGGATCGAATCAGTCATTGTTTTTGAGCCGGGCAATCGCTGGGTGACGAGTCCTTGAAACCTTGAAAGAAGTTAGCACAAGAAGATGTGCTTTCTGCCTGAGTTATGTCTGTGTTAACACGTTGCTGCTGCCGTGGGGGAGTTCAAGGCTGGCTGAGTTAAGCGTGAATAAAGAATTGCCACTCTGTAATTATGAGAATGGGCTGAGTCTGCCTTTCCTGTTCTGGAACATACTGTCCGTCTCTTAAGTTATAAAATTCCCTTTACACATATGGTACCGGCACTGCAAGTGGTAAACAGACTACTAATAGTCAGAAAACAAACAGAAGAATCAGTAGCCCGCAAGAGAGCAGCGGGCGTGTCCAAGAGCAGATCCCACCCTCAGGGTGAAATGCTGAGATTTTTATATTCGATTTGAACGTGATGACGGGATCTCTTAGCATCATCCGACCTAGGAAAACTTGCAGCAGGTGGCAGTGGTCCTGTTGCCCCTTCATCTCAGTTGTAAGCATAGCAGGTACTGTGTGAAGGCGGACAGCGTCTTGTTTGACCGGGTCCTGTGCCCTTTGCTACCAGCAGTCCTTTTGGGTAAAACTAACACGTAAGTAAAGATGGACTAAAGAGGATCAGAATAGCATGTATGTGTACATGTATATGTATATATTTTTTGACATATTGTGATAAGGGAGAGATGGTGTTAAGGTGTGGTAAGCAATTAGATGAGCTGGTAGTGTGTGCATAGTTTTGTGTGGAGCATCCAGTGAAGAAATTTGGCACTCTGCCACCAGCCCAGCCCTCAGCTGCCGTGTGGCCTCTGAAGAAACACTGGTAAAATAACTATGATTCTCCACGATGGGGAGAGCCCCACTGACTGGCTTTCAAATGCTGGTCCCCATTATAGTGTCAGGATAATTCCCACTTGAGCATTGTGCACTCTTTCACACATTGCTAAATACAACTTGTCAAGATTTTAAGAGTTTTGCATCCATTTTCCAGAAGGATATTGACACGGAGCTGGGCACCTCTGAGGGTCTGGCCCTGTTCAGTTAGTGTGGCATGGACCCCTGTGTCTGTGTGAGTTTGTGTGTGGTGCGTTGTGGGTTGTGTCATTATGGCCCATGTCCACATGTGCCCCGAAAGCCCCATGTGGTCATAGGGTGACCATTTTCAGAGGTGCTTGATTTAGAATGTGTGATGCTAGGATGGACTCGTGGTGCAGTGCTAGGCTCAAGGGCAGTAGGATTCAGGGTGTTAGTGCTGCTCGCCCTGAGTAGCCTGGGTAGGGGATAAGGGACAGAAAGAGCTTCACTGGCCCTTGCCTGTTGCTTTCCTCCCTCCTCCACTCCATGAACTGTTTCCTCCCTGCACCTGACCCTGCCTTTGAGCTGGCTGATTATGGACTGAAACCTCTGCAAGCCGTGAGCTAAATAAACTTTCTCCCCTTAGTTTGGTGTTGGGTACTTAGTCTCAGCAATGGAAGAAAAGTTACCAAGACTCTGTGTGATGCATGTGTGCTGAGTGGTGTGTGTGAGCGTGTGCATGTGCTGCATGTGAGGATGAGTGGCCATGCCTTGTGAGTGGCTGTGTGAATGTGTACAATTCTGAGAGTGTAAAGATGGGCACTCTGGGTGTATCTCAGTTATGTGAGAATGTGCTTGCTGTGTGTGAGTGTGCTTGGTGTGCACATTTGTACATGTGTATCCTCTAGCTGTGGATCGTGTGTGTGTGTGTGTGTGGATGTGCCCTGTGGCTGTTTTCATCATGTGTATGCATGTGCTTAGCATATCTGTGATAGTGTAGAGATGTGCCCTGTGTGTATGTATGACTTGTGTGTGTGAGTTTGATTAGGGAGCGTGTGTGAGTGTATATGGATGTGCCTGGTGGGGTGTGTGTATGAGTTGTGTGTAAGTGTGCTTGGTGTTTGTGAGTATATGAATGTCCCCCGTGGGTGTACATGAAATGTGTGTGTGCTTTGTATGCATGTGAGTGTATGGACGTGCCCTGTGAATACGTGAGTTGTGTGTCTACCTATGTGCTTGCTGTGTGTGTTCAGGTGTGCCTTGTGTATGTGAGTTGTGTAAATATGTGTGCTCGGTGTGTGACTGGCATGTGTGAGTGTGCTTGGGTGTGTGTGTGTGAGCATGCACATGTATGTGGTGTCCTTTCAGGTCCGGATGTGGCTCAGGGCTCACGCTGACCTGCCTTCTCCAGCGCTCCTGCAGGCTGAGGTGGAGCGACTTTTGTCTTTCAGGGTTGCTGACTGTGGAGCAAGGGATTCTGGAATTCAGAGCAGGAAGTGACTAAACCGTGTTCCTTGCCCTGTTTGGGCCCCACTTGCAGGGAGCTGACGAGGCTCCATTCCCTAAGAAAGTGTACAGTGAAGGACAAAGACAATAGACAAAAGTAATACGGTATACGAGGGTCTGGGAAGATCACAGCTCTTGTGGCTCAGACACCAGTTCAGTTCTCTGAACTGGCAACTAGTTGTTGGGTATGTAACATCTGGGAGTGCATACAGAAATGCAGGGAACAGCCGAGGCCACGAGTGAGAAACTGAGCGAGGCCTCGTGAGATGGAACAAAGACATCCCAACTGGTGAATCTCTGCGTAGTGAGAGAGCTGTTTTATCTCTCAGGGTGGCAGTTCTGGCCCTGGAATTCTGAGTGCGAGTCACGGCCCTCGGCTGTGGTGTTATCTTGCCCTCAGAGAGGTCACAGAGTCTAAGACCACTGCAGCCTCTACTATCACCATTGGCATGGAGAGCTCTGTTTCTGCATGCCAGCTGCTGGTTCATCATAAGTCACTTAGGCATGAGACACACTCATAAGTTAATACAGAAAGCCAACTGATTAACTCTACAGCCTGCTCAGAGCACCTCAGTGTGCTCTCCATCCCTGAAGCACTTGTTGTGGGTCATAGTGCAAGCCTGTGGATGTGGAGGGAGGCCAGCCTTCCCCTGCCCTTCCCTGTGTCTCTTCAGCTGCACCCTTAAGAGTTCATGTTTCCTGGCCCAGACTCCATTTTTAGTTTCATGGCTCATCCACACACTTCCAAATATGATTCACTGGTCTCATGTTATGGAAGAAAAAGCAATAATGTGATTGACCCAGAGCCCCATGTGAGATGTAACAACTTTCCAAAATGCTCTTTCTGTCCCTGGATGGATGCTTCCTAGAGATTAAATCTGAAACCATTCCCCAGCTACTCACCCAATCCACCCATCATCTGTCCAGCCATCTGCCTGTTCATCTGACCATCAACCCATTTAAGCAACAAATATTTATTGAGCACCCAAACTAGCCAGGCTCTTCTCTGCATCACATTCTGAGGATTCAACAGTAAACCACATGCACCCTCCTCACCCCATGGTGCTTATATTCTATGGGGAAAAGACATAGCACAACACGAAGACAAGTACAGTAGGTGTTTTGTGAGCTGAAGGTGAGTTTCATTAGGAAGAATGAAGCAGAGATGGGTGCAGAGCATGAGGGGAGGGGGGAAGTGTACTGAGTTGCTCTTTCAAGCAGGATATGCAGGGAAGGACTTAGCACAGTGTGAGGATTGAGTGATGATCAGAAGGAAGTGAGAGAGTGAATGATGAGCATAGTCCAGGCAGAGGCACAGGAAGTGCCAAAGGGGTGTACTGTGGCATCGTTAAAAGAGTACCATAGCATTGTACACATAGTACTACACCGCTGCACACAGGTTACTGCAGCACTGTACACAGAGAACTGCAGCATTGCACACAAAGTGCTGCAGCATTGTGATATAAGTTAAAGTCGGGGATTATGATGCTTCTTGCTTTGCTGTTCCTGCCCAGAATTCCGTCTCCTACTCTTCCAATTCCTTACAAGTTACCGGATGTTTTCTGTAGTTCTGTGTGGAAACGTCTGCATATTTTCATTGGGATTTTCTAACATCTGAATATTCATTTTGAAATTATAGCCATTCTGACAGTCTTCCAGTTTATCCAGGGTCAAAACGTATTTTTCTAGTTCTTGATGTTCCCACAGTCTCCTTTTCCAGAGGTGTGTGCTTTTCATAGTAGAAGTTTTTACTTCTCTGTTTGGGGTAATTCCCATGCATTAACTTTTCCTCTTATTGTAAATAGTATTGTTTTGTAATTTTTCCCTGATGCTTGCATCAGTGGTGTAGAATATTTCTAGTAATTATTGTATTTTGATTTTGGATCATCCTACACTAATGAATCTGGTTATTAAATTTAGGAGTCCTTGATAGTTTTTTAGCTCTTCTATGTAAAGAAACAGGTAATCCACAAATAATGATAATCTGACTCATGTCTTTTTTCCTAGTTACCATGTGTATATATTGGTTATTAACAGTTCAAAATTTATGCTCCAAAAGAAATATAATAATCCACCAAGATGGTTACATTTAACTGTCTCTTAAAGGCAGATGAACTAAAACATAAGAAGTGCTTTTATTGGTATTTTATTTTAAAATTACATATACATATTTACCAGAGAAATGGTTGTACATTCTGCCCAACATCAAATAGTTCCTGTAAAAGGTTTCTAAGATAGAGGCACTTCTTTTTCAATTTTGAAAAAATAATGGTTCTCTAATTGAAAGCATTTCTATTCCTACAGCTCTAAGGGAAGAGTTAAAGAGAATATACAAAAAAGATCTCTTGACTTTTGAATAGCCCACTTAGTCACATAAAGTATTTCTGTTCCAATACTTTATGAATTTCAAAAGATGTTTACTTCTGACAAATGACAAACAGAATCTTCATTTCAGTCATCTCAAACTGTCGGTATGTTTCCATGGTAACATTGCAGGTCTCTTTGGCTACCATAAGTTGCATCAGCTGGCTGTGGAACTTCTCAGTCTTCACGTCTTTTTTTTGGGAGGTCTTTCTGAGACAAGGCCTTACTATGAAGTTCAGACTGGCCTTGAGCTCACTTTGTAGCCCAGGCTGGACTCGAACTCACATCCATCGTCCCACCTCAGCCTCCCGAGCGCTGGGATTACAGGCGTGCACCACCACGCCCGGCCTTCTTCACATGTTAGGCTTGATCTGTGCTGCACACCAGACAAACTAAATCATCTGTTACTTTAATACACAAACTCTCATTGGCGTGCCTATATTTGAAAACCACTCCTGCCTCATCGGATCTGCGAGGTAGAGCTTCTCTGCCGCGCGAATGAACTCCTCCCAGGTCTGCTACTGCGTGCTTTGCCCCGGATTTGGACTGAAGCCGCCAGTCCACCAGCCGCTGCAACCGCCCCTCATGTGTTTTGTATCTGTACCCCACTTACTTTTTTCTCTTCTGTAATTGTTCTGGCTAAAATTTTGAGGAGTATATCAGGAGTTATTACAGGAGACCTCCACGTTTTCTTAATTTTTGAGAAAATGCTTTTAGTTTTTGGCCATGTAATGTATTATTACCAGTAGATTTTTCATAAATGGTTTTTACCGGATAGAGTCAAGGTCATTATATACCTATTTCCTTTTTCGTTTTTTGAGGTGGCGGGGAGTGGTACTGGAAACCGAACTCAGGACCTCACCTCTGCCAGGCAGGCGCTGTGCCGCTGAGCTGCATCCCCTGCCCCACAATACCTATTTTCTTCACAGTTTTCCCCATACTGAATATTGAATCTTGTCACTCTTTTTGTCTACTGAAATGAATAGGTGATGTTTTATATTGCTTTGTTTGTCACAGTTTTATTCATATGTTCTCCTCTTAACATTGCTTTCACTGTGGCATGTCAGTTCTTGTATGTTGCAGTGCCTCTATCATTTTATTTCAGGTACATTCAAGTATTTTCCTTAATCTCTTCTGAGATTGATTGATTGATTGATTGTTTGTTTGTTTGTTTGTTTGTTTAGGGTCTGGCTATGCAGTTCAGACTGGCCTTGAGCTCACTTTGTAGCCCAGGCTGGTCTCAAACTCTCAACAGGTCTCCTGCCTCAGCCTCCCAAGTGCTGGGTCTTCAGCTGGACTCATGCAGGATATTTCCATGGGATCCAGGCCCTCTGCTAGTTTCCTTCATCTTGGTGTGTGGACAATTTCCTGCACTTTTTTGCATATTATTCTTTGGGTTACTATTATAAATAATCTTATAAAATATTGTGTCCTGTATTATATTGTTCCTCTTGCAAAAATAAGCCCCAAACCAGCAGAGTGCTTAAGCTGGAGTGGGAAGTTGTTATCATATAGGGCTTGAAACTCTTCCTTGTAGCACCTTGGCCTTGAAGTTTTGTGTTGAGCACGCTACTGTGAGTCTCATGGGCTCACCTGTGTGTGCAGTGTGTGGCTATGTCTCTCAGGTGTTAAGATGTCCCTGTGATGAACATCGGGCAGTGAATGTATTATGTGGGGAGGACAGCTTCTCTTTTGCTCCTGGCTATGTGGGTTCCTATCTGTATCTGCATTTCATTCCCTGTACTTGGGAAGTTTTGTTCCTTGATTTTTATGAACAGTTGTGTTTGTTTTTAACATTCATGTTGTCTTCTGATTTTCATTCAATCAATTAACCTTAGTCTTCCTTGCATCATCCAGCACCTGGTGGACCCACTTTTATGTTTTCATCATTGTATTGTTTCTGAAATTTTGTCCTCACACCGGCCTCTTCCATGGCCCATATTTTCAATATAATTGTTAGAGTCCTGGATTTGTGTTTGAAACTATTTCATGGACAGTAACTATTTGATAAATGCTGATCCACATTTGAATAGTACTTCTTAGTCCATCTGACATTTTGTTAGGACTTCTGGAAGCCCCTCTGTCCTAGTTTCTCTGCCTGTTTACTCATTTCTACTTTGATCCTGCCAAGTATCATTTTGATCTGTTCTGTAACCTTCTGTTATCCTTTAGAATAATTGGTGTGTCCATATTATGCTGTTTTACACCTCCCTGCTCCTGGGTTAGCTTTGGAGGATTTGGGAGTTTTGGAAGAAATTTTGTTGCCTCTTGTTCTCATATTGTAATTGGGTTTATTTGTTAGTTGGGTTTTTGTGTGAGTGCTGAGTTTTTTGGGCATGTATAGTGTAAAGACTAGTAGTATGGAGTTGTCTTTAGATAGTCACTCTTCTATTGTTTACTTTGGATGCAGCTAAGTACAGTCCTTACTCTGTGTCCCTAGATAAACCACCTAAGTTCACTTGGGCAGTGAGGAGTCACAGTAATTCCCCCAACACAGAGTTCTCTGGAAGTGAATCCCAGAAGTTTTTGGTTGGGTTTTTGTTTTGTTTTGTTTCTATCTTTTTGTATCAGGAATTGTACTCATGACCTCACACTTGGCAGGGAGTTGCTGTGCTGCTGAAGTATATCCCTGGTCCTGCAGTTGTTAATGACATAAATAATCACAATGTAGGCTCACAGAGAAAGCCTATTAATGGCACCATTTATGCCATTTGAGTAATACCAGGCAAGTCAGCTGATGTGGTGTTACTGAAGACAAATCGGATATTAACACACCATAGAAACTTTTATGTACCTTAGAGAAAATCCACAATTATAGTGGAAGCATCATGACAACCCATGTATTGAGACACAGCTAATATGCACTGAATGCGACATCTATGTCTCTGCTAATGGTAGAGAAGAATTCAACAATAACTGTATGGGCTGAACTCTGTAAAAACCAGCAAAGCTTTATGGGCATATGATAAAAGATATAGGGGTTAGGAACAGGGGATGCAGAAAGAAAAATGTGAAACCTTGGAGTAGACAACATGAGGAGGAGAAGACAGAAGTGGTATCAAAGGTTCCTAAAGGTAGCAGAGCTATGTTTCTGCCATGAGTAAAATTTAACAAGAAAACCTGCTGAAATGTAGACAACAAGGGAGAAAAAATTATACAAAGTGTAAAAAGAGAAAAATAACAGGGGAGAAAAAGGAAAAGGAAGAAGAGGAAGAAACAAAGAAAGTAAAACAGAAAAAGGTAAGAAAATAGATGGGAAAAGGACAAAAGAAGTTTTGAAAATTAATATACTGGCAAAGAAGAAAAACACACCCACTTGTGAAAGTAATAATAAATAATTTTTTAAAAGGAGAAGAAAAAATATTTGTAAGCCACACCTGTAGTCCCAGCACTTGGTAGGCTGAGGCAGGAAGATCATTGTGAGCTCAAGACCAGCCTGGGCTACATAGGGAGCTCAAAGCCAGCCTGAACCGCATAGGGAGACTCTGTCTCAAAAAGAAAAAATAGTTGTGATTTTTGCTGTGTGTGTCCTCCAGGATCTATAGTTTGGGGTGAGCCCTAGTTCAGACATGTCCATGCTCACGCTGGTAGATAAGGAAGGAGGTCAGCACCCACATCTGTGCTGGACGCCAGCACCAGCAGACACTGGGGCAAGCACGCCACGGTCATGACTTTCAAACCCAGCATAAGTCAGGCTGTGGCTGGAATGTGGCCTGAGAGCGTGGGCTGGCTCCTTCAGCTCAGACGCCTCTCAGGGTCTCTTTCCAGCCTGCTGTCTGATGCAGCCGCCTCTAACATTTGTCTCTGCCCGAGTCCCTACGACAAGGTGAAGAAGGGAACCCTGGAGAGGGTCCGTGAGGCTACTGTGGCCCTTGGTTCAAACAACCAGCCCTTCTCTGGACGCTTCCTGACGGACCAGCCCCTCCAGGGCCCAGGTGGACACTTGGACTGGAGTCGCCCAGCAGGAGCTCTAGTGGAAAG
Source organism: Dinomys branickii (assembly GCA_004027595.1). Classification (NCBI taxonomy): domain Eukaryota; kingdom Metazoa; phylum Chordata; class Mammalia; order Rodentia; family Dinomyidae; genus Dinomys; species Dinomys branickii. The sequence continues at coordinate 17,055 of PVLD010013775.1, read as the reverse complement.
ACCCAGCGTCATGGAGTTTGGGTTCACTCTCGTTGCTGTCAGTGACTCTGCTTAGTTCTCCCGCAGCTCTCCGCTGCGGGCAGTTGCGTTTCCTTTACGCATTCTTCTGCTGCTCATCTTCCTCTTTGATGTGAACCCTTTTCTTCCTAGGCAGGCACTTATGCCACTGAGCTATATTCCCGGCCCACCCTTTTCTTTCTTTCCCTTTTCTTCATGGCTCCAGCTAACATTTTGCGGAGCGCATTTAAAGTTTTCGTAGTGAACATCCATTTCTTCCTCATTTTTAGGAAAAATCTCAGTATTTACACATTTAATGTAATGTGCCCAAGAAGTTTGTCATAAGTGACTCTTACCAGACTGAGGTAAGGTCCTTCTATATCTCTTTTCCCTTAGAACTTTTCTTTTAATCATCAGTGTTGTATGTTGTCAAAGTCTTTTCCTGCATCTCTTCAGAGGATTGTGTGATGTTTCATTAGCCTCAATTCTATCAACTTGTTTTAATCTTCATACTTGCCTTCTGTGCATGAGCTTTGTTTGGGGCGTCCTTGTTTGTCTAGGATGGTGACTAGAATCTTTAGGTTATTCATGTGGACTCATTCTCTTCTTCTGATATGGAAATTTACAACCATAAACTGCTCAACCAGCCTGAGGTGTGTGGTTTGTGGATTTCAGTGACTCTAAGATGCATACAATCATTAATCACATACAGCAAATTTAAATTTCATGTCTGTAGCACAAGGACGACACATGCCAACATGTGCTCATCACCATGGCAGAAATGACCACTAGGAGCTTCATGGCTTTGGTGAAGACCAGAGTTCTGTGTGCTTAAGTTTTCTCTCTAGACTGAAGGAAAATTTTGGGAGGACAGAATCCATGATGAAATGCAGTAGCAGCAATTATGCAATCATGCAAAAGTGTGTAAATCATAACACAGAAATTAATATATAAATAAGCACGGATGATTATTGTTGCTCAGTGAAACACAGGTTTTTGTTTGGTTTTAATTGATTTGCTTTTTTGAGATGGGCCCTTACTATCTAGTCAACCTGTCTGTGAACTCACTATGTAGTCCATGATGGTCTAGAACTCACACAGATCCTCCCGCCTCAGCCTCCCTAGGATTGTAGGCTTGTGCAGTGGTGCCTGGCACATGAAACACAGGGCTTACCCAAGAATGTTAATGCAGTGAAGGACACCTGCAGCATTTTGTCCTCTGTTTAAACACCTTCTGCTGAGTCACACTGGTTTGTTATAGTCATGCAACTGACCTGTGCTTGAGTGGTGGGATTACAGACAGAAATCTCCAGTACCAGCAAGAGTTTGATGCTAAACTGGCAGGAGAGCAGCACGTTCAGGATAAAATGACCTCTATCCCCACTTTTCCTTTGGCTGGAATAGCAGTAGGCACTGTGCACTCTTCCAGTGGTGGTAAGAATGAGAAATGAGCTGCACTACGATTACCCACATATTTCAGCACATAAACGATGGCACTATGTTCCGTGATGTAGCATAAGTCGTGAAGCAAGGGAGACATTTACTATTAGAAACTAGACATACGTTTTTGCCAGGCTTGCCAGTGAATGCCTATGCAACCCACACATAAATAGCTGAGCATTGTCACAAGCTGAATGCCAGCTTGAACTACATGGTGAGATGCTGTCGCAAAAAAAAAGCAAAATAAATAAGACAAAAGCTGTGACCTATTGCTGATGTGATAACTAATAAAAACCAAACAAAAAACTGTCCAAGGAAACATCAACAAGGTAAAAAATCCCTGGGAATGTCCTCGCTGACAAATCACGTCAACACTGACAGCTGGTGGAGAGGGCAGGTGTTACCCTGCGTTGTACCTTCTTCGAGAAAATATACGGCTACTCTCTGGCAGTGCGGGACACATAAACATACAGATGTTTTTCTGGACGGTGGATTAAATACTTATCTCCAAAAACATGGCAAAATAAGCATGAGAAATAAAATTTACTGATAAAAAAACAACCAATATTGCACTTACAGGATATCAAGGGCTCTAAGAGGAGAAAAACTGGAAAATTATGCACTGTATGTAATCTGTAAATATGTTGGGGTACACACAGATATAGTCTTAGAATAGTAAAAACATGATATTTTCTAATTTACATGTTGTTTAACAACAGATGAACACTTCAACACATGTACATACTACTAGAAATAAAATATGGCATCCAATTAAAACTTCTTTCTAGCATAATAGATGTGCTCAGCAAAGGTGCAAATATGAGAGAAAGCATGTCAACATTTAAGGAAAATTCAGCTTTAGAGTTACATTACTCCACAATTACTAAAAACAAAAAAAGAGAAAAAAGAAAACAAAAATATCCTAAAAAAACACTAACCCTACTGTCACATAAGAAATACAAGTCGCTTCACCTTTGGATCTAATGCAGTGCAAAATAAAGGCAATTATTATGTACTTTAAGAGACAATAGTAAACTCTAGTGCCATTCACTAGAAGAAGCTACAGAATTATGTGAGCACATTTATTCTTTTTTTGTTTCATATTGAGGTATGGCTTCGCTATGCAGCCCAGTCTGGCCTAGAAGTCACAATGATCCTCCTGCTTCAGCCTTCCAAGTGCTGGGATTGCACTGCAGTGCTACACTGCTGGCTACAAAATTAATTCTTCTTTTAATAGAGAATAATAAAAAAGAACAATAGCAAAGTACCACCAACATAGACAAAAACAAAACAAAGCAAAAACAATAACAGTGATACAGGGTTTCAGAACACAATGATCCGGATTAACAGGGGCTATTATATTACATATTGTTATCTTCAACAAAATTGCTCAGATTACTAGACATAAGAATGCAAGATTGATCAAACCATTAAAGAGAATAAAAAATACTATAAACATGGGTGCACATATATCACTGTGGTATGATGTTTTTAATTCTTCTGGGAAAATACCCAGAAGGGGAATATCTGGGTTAAGTAGGATTTCTAATGCTAGTTTTGTGAGGAATCTACACACTGATTTCCACAGTGGTTTCACCAATCTACATTCTCACTAGCAATGGAGAAGTGTTCCTTTTCAACCCACAGCCTCTCCAGCACTTGTTATTGGTTGATTTCTTGATCATAGCCATTCTTTCTGGGGTAAGACAGAATCTCAGTGTTGTTTTAATTTGCATTTGTCAAATGACCGATGATGTTGAACATTTTTTCATGTATTTATTTGCCATTAGTATTTTTTCATCTGAGAAGTATGTATTCATCTCAGATGCCCATTTTTGGATTGGGTCTTTGAATTTTGGCGGCCTGATTTTTTTAAATTCTATGTTCTAGATAGAAGTCCTTTGTCTGAGTGGCAGTTGGCTAAAATTTTCCCAATTCATGGGTTTTCTTTTTACTCTGTTGTTGAATTCTTTTGATGAGCAAAAACTTTTCAATAAGATCCCAGTTGTTGACACTTTGAAGTATTTCCTGGGGTTTGGATTTTCTTCATCAAATCTCCATGTACACCTATGTCTACATGATTTTTAATTACTTTCTCTTCTAGTAGATTCAATATGTTTTAATATTTAGATCTTTGAAAAAATATTTAGAAGTTTGGTCCATTTTGACTTTAGTTTAGTGCACAGTGATAGGCTTGGGTCTAGTTTTAGTCTTGAGCATATGGAAGGCTAGTTTTTCCAGCACCACTTATTAAAGAGGCTATCTTTCTTCTAGTGAACATGTTTGGTCCCTTTGTCACAGATAAGGTGGCTGAGTGTGTTTGTAGTTTTCTCTGCATCTTCTAATCTCTTCCATTGGTGATCAGGTCTGTTTTTTTTACCAGTACCATGCTGATTTTATCACAGTAGCTTTGTAGTATAATTTTAAGTCAGGGCTGTGATGCCTCCTGCCTTTCCTTTGTTGTCCAGGATTGCTCTTGCCATTCTAGGGCTCTTCTGATTCCATATGAATTTTGGGAATGTTTTCTCTAGATCTGTGAGGTATAGTAATGGTATTTTAATTGGAATTGCATTGAATCTCAACAATACAACAATTTTGGGAGTATGGCCATTTTCACAATATTGGTTCTTCCTATCCATGAGCAAGAAATATCTTTCCATTTTCTGAAATCCTCTATTATCTCTTTTTTCAGAGTACTGTAATTTTCACTGTATACATCTTTTACTTCCTTTTTTAGACTGATTACTAAGTATTTCAAGACTTTTAGATGCTATTATGAAAAGTGTAGGCTCCCTAATTTGTTTGTTGTTTGTACACAGGAATGTTATTGATTTTTGAGTGTTGACTTTGTATCCAGCTATGCTACTGAATTTGGTTATTAATTCTAGGAGTCTTTTGGTGGAGTTTTGGGGGTCTCTCATGTAGAGTATCATGTCATCTGTGAATAATGATAATTTCACTCCTCTCTTTCCTATTCTTATTCCTTTTATTTCTCTCTCTTGTCTAATAGCTCTGGCTAATACTTCCAGAACTATATTGAATAGGAGTGGTGACAGTAAACATCCTTGTCTTGTTCCTGACTTTAGAGTGAAAACTTTCAATTTTTTTCCATTTAGTATGATGTTGGCAGTTGGTTTGTCATAGATGGCTTTTATCCAAGTGAGGCAAAGACCATCTAGTCCTATGTTCTGTAAGGTTTATATCATGAATGAGTGTTGGGCTTCATGAAAAGCTTTTTCTGCATCTACTGAGATGTGCATGTGGTTTTCGTCTTTGGCTTATTGATGTGGTGTATTACATTGACTGATTTTTGTATATTAAACTATCCATGCATTCCTGGGTTGAATCCCAGTTGGTCATAGTATATAATCCTCTTGATGATTTGTTGCATTGTTTGCTAATATTTTTTTGAGAATTTTTGCATCTATAGTCATTAGGGAGATTGCCCTGTAGTTCTCTTTTTTGATTGGTTCTTTCTCTAGTTTGGTATCACAGTAATACTTGCTTCCAGGAATGAATTGGGGAGAATTCCTTCCCTTTCAATTTAAGAGTTCGAAAAGAATTGACATTAAATCTTCTCTAAATTTCTTGTAGAATTCAGCAGTGAATCCATGACTACCTGGGCCTTTCTTTGTTGCTAAGTTTTTTATTACATTTTCAATTTCACTGGGTGATATTGAGTTATTCAGGATTTTTATATCTTCTTCAATGAGCATCTAGGAATCTGTCCATTTCCTCTGTGTTTTTCATCCTATGAGAGTAAAGATTTTTGAAGTAGGTATTGATGCTCTTCCAAATTTCTACAGGATCTGTAGCGATTTCATCCCTTTCATTCCTTACTGCATGAATTTCAGCTTTTTTCTTTTTTGATAAGGTTAGCTAGGGGTTTAAACATTTATTTATTCTTTCAAACAAACAACTCTTCCACTCATTAATTCTTCATATTGCTTTTTAGTTTCCACTCTTTAATATCTGCTGTGCTCTTTATAATTTTCTGCCTTCTTTGGGCTTTGGCCTGACTTGCTCTTTTATTTTTTTTGTAGAAGCTTGACGTGCATCATAAGATTGTCTATTTGTGCTCATTCTCTTTTCATGATGTGGGAATTCACTGCTTTAAATTTCCCTCGAGGACTGCTTTCTTTGTGTCCCACAGGTTCTGGTAAGTTGTGTCTGCATGTTTGTTTGATTGTACATATTGTTTAATTTCTTCAATTTCATCTGCGTGCCATTGGTTGTTCAGGAGGGTGTCATTTGATTTCCATGTGTTTATGGAGTTTTTGTGATTTCTTTTGTCATTAATTTCCAATTTTATTGCACTATGATCTGCTAGTATGCATGGGATAATTTCAGTTCCTTTGCATTTACTTAAGCATGTTCTATGTGCTAGTATATAGTCTATTTTAGAGAATGTCCTGTGTGTAGCTGAGAAGAATGTGTATTCTGATGCTGTTGGGTGGAACGCTCTGTACAGGTCTACTAAGCCCATTTGTTCACAAATTTGGTTTCCTCAGATTATTTCTTTGCTGATTTTTTTGTCTAGTTGATCTATCTCTTTGTGACAATAGGGTATTAAAGTCCCTTATTATAATTACGTTACAGCTTATTTCATTTTTTGTGTTTGTTAAAATTTGTCTTATATAGTTGAGTGCTCCTCTATTTGGTGCACAGATATTTAGGATTGTTATCTCTTCCTCTTGAAGTTTTCCCCTCACAAGTATGTAGTGACCATCCATATCTCTTTTGATCATTCTTGGTTTGAAATTCACATTTTCTGCAAACAGAATAGCTACCTCTGCTTTTTCCTGGCTTCCTGTTGCATGGCATATTGTTTTCCATCCTTTAATTTTCAGTCTGTGAATTTCCTTTTGAGTTAAATGTGTTTCTTATATACAGCATATTATTGGATTTTGTTTCTTGATCCAGTCTACCTGTCTGCTTCTTTTGATTGGTGACTTGGGACTGTTTACAGTGAAGATTCTAACTGACATGTATTCGTTTATCTTTGTCATGTTATTTTCCTGCTGTTGGGTCCTCCTTTTTCCTTCTCTTTAATATCTTGCTCTGCTGGTTGCTTCCTTTCATTGTTCTTGAAATTGTGGTCATTTTTATCTCTTTTGAGAATATCTTTCAGTCCTCTTTGTAGGGTTGGTTTGGTGCTCATGAAGTTCTTCAGTTTTTTTTTCAGTTCTTTATCATGGAAATATTTATCCATTAATTTTGAAGGATAGTTTTGCAGCGTATATCAATCTATATTGGAAGTTGTTTTCTTTCAGTACCTAAAATACTTCACTCCAAGCTCTTCTTGGTTTGCTGGCATGTGTTGAGAAATCTGCCATGGCTCTGATGGACTTTCCTTTACAGGTGCTCGGTTTCTTTTCTCTAACAGCTTTTAATAATCTGTTCTTTTGCTGAATTTCTGGGATGTTGATCACTGTATGTCTGGGTGTAGATTTATTTTCCTTATGACTAATAGAAGTTCTATGTGTCCGACTTACCTGTATGTCTGACTCTTCTTCCATGCTTGTGAAATTTTCTGCTATTAATTGTGCACATAGGGCTGGGGATATAGCTCAGTGGAATAAGCACCTACCTGGCAAGTGCAAGGTCCTGAGTTCAACCCCTAGTATTGCCCCCCAAAAAACAAATTCTGCAAATAGTCTTTTTAAGTTACTTGTGCTGACTCTGGCTATATCATTGACACCTATGAATCTAACATTGTTTGTCTTTGCTTCATCTTACAGCTGTTGAATTGTTATTTCCTGGTTCCTTGTTATTTTGAAGAGATCCTTCCCTTCATGATTGTTAGCTGCAATGCTGTCTTCAAGGTCTTAAAGTCTATCTTCAGCTTCATTCAAGCAGTTTTGCCAGCTTTTGATGGAATTTTTAATTTCCTGGATATCTGTTTGAATCTGTTTCATGCATTCTAATACTTATATTGTTCATTCAAGGTTTCCATCACTTTTTGTGCTTCTCTATTTTCTTATCTATGTCTTCTTCAGATGTGCTAAGCAATTCTTTCATTCTTTTTTTTTTTTTTTTTTCTTGGCACCAGGAATCAAACTCAGGACCTTGCACTCACCAGGCAGGCACTTATGCCACTGAGCTATATCCTTTAAGCAATTCTTTCAGTATTGTTGTCATTTCTTTTTTTTTTTTAACCTTAGATTCTTTCTGATCTGATACCTTCTATGGCTTGATATAGTTGTTTCTTTACTTCAGTTGCTATCATTTCAGAAATCCCACGTGTAGGACTTCTAGTCTCTTCAATGTTCATGTCTTCTGGACTTGTTCTGGGTGAGGTGCAGGTCTGAGATTGCATTTTCCTCGTTTGTTTTGTCATTTTTGAAGATCCAGAGGTTCCCTGGAGTGCAGCCTCATTTGCATGATGGTGTGGGAGTGGCAGGGTTCAGCCTGACTTCCAAGAGGGTGTGGGGGTGGCTGGGTTATGGTCAGGAAAACTGCTGAGGCTGTCCCGGTGCCAGCCTGCTTCCCACTTCAATGCGGGAGGGGTGAGGGTGCAATCACCCAGGCTGCTAAAGCTGTCTGGACTTCCACTTGGCTCTCATGAGGGTAAGGGTGGGCTGGGAGTGGCCACCAAGGCCCCTGAAGCTGCCTGGGGCTCTACCTGGCTCACACGCTGGTGGACGAGAGTTGGGTGTGGCTAACTGAAGTTCCTGAGCTTGTCCAGGGTTCAACCCCACCTTCGCAAGGTTGCAGGGGTGGCAGGTTGTGATCGAGACTCCAGACACTACCTGGGACTAAGCCTGGTTCCAACGCCATTGAGGGAGGTATGAGGGCACAGTCACCCAGGCTGCTGGAGCTTTTCTGAGTTGAGTTCATCTCACATGGGTGGGGGGTCGAGGGAGTCACATTAATTCTTAAAAGAGAACTTAAACTTATGTAACCCAGAGATCTATTTTAAGACCAACGTTATAATTGTTAATACTCTATCTCCTTCACATGTGTATTGTCTGGAAGAATAATTGATATCTCATTTAAATACGACTCACTATTTAAACTGTATGAATCATTAAAGGATTTGGAAAACATGAGTTATAACTAAGACCTTTCTACATTCACAGGGTTTTGATATTCACTCTTGCATTCAGGACAACTAAAAACTTGTGTACAACCCTGATACTAATGGTTTCTCACAACACTTTATTTGACAAATGAATTAGGAGAAAATGACTATAGCTGTTCCCGCATAATAAACAATGCCATACTTCATCAAAAGTAGTGTGAATAATGAAGACTTCTCATGTACTGTATTTATACGAACCCTGTTTGCTCATGTTATAGGCATCATACAATGCTCACATTATTTACACAGGGTTTCACTGTAATAAGAGTTCGTCCATGTATTCCATGGTAAGTGCAAGAATTCAATGATTCTTGAATATATACATATTGCTCCCTATCATGAGTTCTTTCATATATTTCATTTTAAAATAACCACATTGCTCACATATATCCCAAGTCCCTTCACTATGAATTCTTTCATGTATGTAATGATAATTCTGAGGACTGAAAGGTTTTATATTATTTCTAATAAAAGGTTCTCCTCAGTCTGACTCATGTCTAAGTCACTTCATTTATTAATTGTATTCTCCCTTCTTATTGTGCAGGCTGCTCAGTGCAGACTTTTCCTTACTGCTTCTAGACTTTCTCCCGTGTGTAATTTATTTCATGTATTTTACAATATCTCTGGGTACTGAATGCATTCACACATAGCGTTTCAACAGTGTGTGACCCTTCATGTCTTTGACAATGATCATGTGAGCAGAAAGCTTTCCCACATTGCTTACCTATACAGGTTTACTCACCAGTGTAACTTTTTAGGGCTGGGGATATAGCTCAGTGGAATAAGCGCTTGCCTAGCAAGCGCAGGGTCCTGAGTTCCATCCCCAGTACCACAAAAACAAACAAACAAACAAAAAAAAAACAACAAAACCAGTGTAACTTTTTATCATCTTTAACAATGTGTGGTGAAAGTTTTCTCACGTTATTTACATACAGATTTTTCCCAGAGTGAGTTCTTTCATTTTTCCAACAGTCTCTCTGTGTGCTAAAGGATTTCCCACATTGCTTTACTTTTTTTGGGGGGGGGGGTACTAGAAATAGTACTCAGGACCTCATGCTTGCCAGACAGGCACTATGCCCTGAGCTATACCCCTGGCCCCTCCACATCGCTTACATAATAGTTTCTCCCAAGCGAGAGTCCTTAATGTCTGTTGCTGATAATGTCTGTGAAACCTGAAAGCTTTCCCACATTGCTTACATACGTAGGGTTTCTCTCCACTGTGGGTCCTTCATGTTCATGACATCTTATCGGTTGAAAGCTTTCCCACATTGCTTATGTACATGGGGTTTCTCCCTAACCTGACTGCATATATGTATTACATTCTGTGTGACAACACATTTCCAACTTTGCTTACCTACACAGGGTTCTTCCCAAGTGAGACCTTTCATGTACTTTCCAAGCTGCTCTTCCACTAAAGGCTTTCCCACACTGCCTGCATAAATAGGGTTTCTCCCCAGTATGAGTCCGTTCATGATTTTTACAAATAGCACTTGTGCTGAAAGCTTTCCCACACTGGTTACATACATAGGGTTTCTCTCCTGTGTGAGTTCTTTTATGTACTTGACAATTATATTGTCTGCTGAAAGCTTTCCCGCACTCATTACACACATAGGGTTTCTCCCCAGTGTGAGTCTGTTCGTGATATTTAAAAACAGCCTTTGTGCTGAAAGCTTTTCCACACTGCTTACATGCATAGGGTTTCTCCCCTGTGTGAGTTCTTTTATGTACTTGACATCTATATTGTCTGCTGAAAGCTTTCCCACACTGGTTACATACATACAGTTTCTCTCCAGTGTGAGTCTTCACATGTGTTTTATAATCTCTGTGTGCAACATAGGCTTTCCCACATTGCTTACACACATAGGGTTTCTCACCAGTGTGAGTCCTTTTATGTACTTGCCAACCTGATTTTCTACTGAAAGCTTTCCCACATTGTGTACATACATAGGGTTTCTGCCCAGTGTGAGTCCGTTCATGAGTTTGACAAAGACTACCTGTGCGGAAAGCTTTCCCACATTGTTTACATGTATAAGGTTTCTCCCCAGTGTGAATTCTTTCATGTATTTGACACTTATGAGATGTGATAAAAGCTTTCCCACAATACTTACATACATAGGGTTTCTCCCCAGTGTGAATACGTATATGTGTTTCACAATCTCTGTGTCTGACAAAGGCTTTCCCACACTGCTGACATACATAGGGTTTCTCCCCAGTGTGAGTCCATATATGTGTTTCACAGTCTCTTTGTCTGACAAAGGCTTTCCCACATTGCTGACATACATAGGGTTTTTCTCCAGTGTGAGTCCGTATATGTGTTTCACAATCTCTTTGTCTGATAAAGGCTTTCCCACATTGATTACATACATATGGTTTCTCCCCAGTGTGAGTTCGTATATGTGATTCACAATCTCTGAGTCTGACAAAGGCTTTCCCACATTGGTTACATACATAAGGTTTCTCCCCATTGTGAATCCGTACATGACTCTGGCAAGTTCTGTGTGTTTTGAAAGCTTTCCCACACTGCTGACATACATAGGGTTTCTCTGCACTGTGGGTTCTTTCATGTTCTTGACAACTATCTTGTCTGCCGAAAGCTTTCCCACATTGGTTACACAGATAGGGTTTTTCCCCAGTGTGAGTCCGTTCGTGATTTTTACAAATACCACTTGTGCTGAAAGTTTTGCCACATTGCTTACATGCATATGGTTTCTCCCCAGTGTGAACTCTTTCATGTATTTGACACACACCACGTGTACTGAAAGCTCTCCCACACTGCTTACATACGTAGGCTTTCTCCCCAGTGTGAGTCTGTTCATGCCTTTGCCAATTATCTTTTCTGTTGAAAACTTTCCCACATTGCTTACATACATAGGGTTTCTCCCCAGTGTGAGATCTTCTGTGATTACTCCATGAACTTTTAGTGAAGGATTTTCCATAGTGTTTACCTACATAGGTTTTTTCTCCACAGTCAAGTTTTTCATGTGTCTGACTCTCATAGGGAAAACTAAAATCTTTGAGCCACGTTACACATGGATTCACATTCCCTTCACAGTGACTCCTTTCCTCCATTGGACCATCATGGGGTATAATGAAAGAAATTACATCTGGCTTCTCTTCGATGGTACTGTCTTCAGTGCAGTCAGAGAAGGAATTCACACATGGCATATATTTTTGGCATTTCTCGCCAGAACTTGTGTTTGCGTGTTTCTGAAAGGACTGGAGTTCTGTGCAGGCTTTGCCATGTGTGTCACTGGTAGACAGCTTCCCTTGAAATCCCTGCTGTTCGTACGGTTTGAGTATAGTGTTAGCTATGACGGGCCCATCTGGAGATGAAGGACCAACCAGGGGCCTTCTAGAGGAAAGGCTTTCCCCTGTTTTTAAACCTACAACCTTCACGTATATGTTTTTATCTGAAATCTGAGTAACCATTTCTCTGTGTTGATACCATAATTTATAGTCACAGGATTGCTCTACCTCTTCACTTCTGTAAAAGGGGAGAGAAACAAAAAACCAATCACATTTAATAGTCTGTTAGTAATGATTCACCATAGGAGATCTGTTTTCACGTCCTCTAAGAGTATTTAATCATCCACTAACTGCAGACCCTGCATGATGGCTAGGTCACAACATTTACCTCAACAGTAGGATGTCTGGGAGTTTGTAATTGACCCATGCACAATATACAATACTTTTTTTCAGGATTTGAAACAAACCTTGAGGAACGTTTTCCACGCACTGTTCACTTCTGACACCTTTTCCTCCATCACCCCTGCCCTCCCCTCCCCTGAGCCTCCTCCCCGACTCCAAGTGCCCGCCGCTCTTCTCCACCTCAACTCGCTCCTTCATTCATGTTGTGGGATTCTCGTGCAAAATACAACGTGATATTGGAATTTCACCCTGCCTTCATTAATCTCACATTATGGGCTCTAGGATCCTCCCATATTTTGGCCAAGGCCATCACTTCATTCATTTGTGGATGGAGACTATGCCACTGTATGTCCACACCACACGATTTTCAGTGCTTGAAATTGAACCCAGACTTTTAGCACTGAGATATGTCCATGCACTTTTTCTGTTTATTTTGAAAAAGTGTCCATCAATCATAAAGGTACAAGCTGAGCAGGAATGCACGACCTTCCAGCCTCAGATTCTTAGAAAACTAGGATTCCCAGCCTGGCCATTTACGCCCAGGCTGTCCACATTTCCTTAACCAACTCATCTGTGAGCGGGCATTCAGGCTTTCTCCAGAGTTTAGCCTTTCTATGTTCTGCTGCGACAAATGGGTATTCAGGGACCATGGTAATAGATTACTTTAACACTTTGGGGAATATACACAGGAAAATTACAGTTGGACGTGGCCAGGGGAGGTGGCACATGACTGTTTTCACATCACTTCAAAGTCTGAGGCAAGAGGACCAGGGAGAGAGAATCTGAGGCCCATGTGGGCTACACAGTGAGACCAGGTATAGCTGGGTAAACCAGAATGTCTATTTTTCCTGTTCTGTGGAATCTCTATACACATTTCCATAGATGTTATTGCACAGTGACAGTCTCACCAGTGACATGGGGGTGCACTTTTGAATACTCTGGAACATGAATGGGCTGTGGGATTTGGAGGACTGCTTGAAAATAAATGTGACCAAAACAGTGGTGTTCATTTGGATTTTCAACACATCCACAACATTAGCAATTTTTCAAATACTGAATGTGGGCATCACATTGAACTACATACAGTGTCATATATAATTTGTTTGATATGAAAGTGGTCTTTATAAACATATATATATAATTAGAAGTCAGCTCTTAGTGTACACAAAATTTCTTTTATACCTTTCTGCCCTCAGTGCCGAATGCAATTTCGGTCAATGTATCTCTAAATCTGTTCATGCAAAATTTGTATTTTAGACATGGTTTCACTCTCTAGTCAGGGCTAGTTTTAAGTTTAGTATGTGGCCCAGTCTGGCCTTGAACTTGTGCCAAATTTCCTTCCTCAGTGTCCGGAGTGCTGGGATTACAGGGAGTTGCCAACTCATGCAGCTGTTTGTTCTATGTTATTATCACAAAGGTGATAGCTTTAGAATAATATGAGCAAAATCTACATTTCAAACATTGGAATATTTCAAACACCCAATTGTCACATTAGACACATTCAGTGTGTGCATGCCCACTGCGGGACTTTGTGGGATGAAATAAGTTTGAACTGGGTCTTGCCTGTGTAGTCTGCCTGCAATTACTATGCTGATACTTGACGGATTTTCTTCCCTGAGTACAAATTACCTTAGATGCTTCCTGCGATTTCTGTACATCTCTTCAATTTGCTGGTCATCGGCGTTCTTTCCTAAAGTGTTGAAAAAGAGAAATAATGATAACTTAATATATATAGGCAAGTAGATTCCAGTTTGATTCATGGTAAACTATGCTCCCGGCTGAGATATGCCCCATAAAGTTTCTGTCTTCCCATTAAGAAAGCTGCCCTGGTGAGCTCAACCCAATGCTCTGAGTGCATAAATGACAAAATGGTGTCTTCCTTACCTATGGCTGCCAGGTTCCTGAAGATTTCCCACATCACATCTCTGTAGAGCTTCTTCTGGGGCAGATCCAGCAAAGCCCACTCCTCCCTGGTGAAATCCACAGCCACATCCTCGAAGCTCACTGCCTCCTACAGCACCAGACATGCATTTGCAGGAAGAAAATTGAGATTCATGACAAGAAACATCTCAATTCTTCTCAAGAAAAGCTCTTACAAGGCTGAGATTTCCAAATATTTACCGCAAGTCTTCTTCATCAGTTGTTTGCACTCACCTCACAGGAAGTTTGAGGCTACAATGGAATTTAGTGCTAAAGCAACAGTGGACTGGGAACTCCGCTTCTCCTATTGGTTAAACCCAGGGTAACTTCTACAAAGTTACTAAAGCAACATAGAAGGTACCTATAAGTCAGAGTTCAACGAAAAAGTAAGTAGATAAATATCTGATAAATTACTCTAAGGGATCAAAGAAAGTATCTTTCTCTGTCAATTTCTTGTTGAGGGAATATATACTTTTCTGATTCTATTTAGACAGCAGTTTGAAACTACAACCAGTTTTCATAGACAGAGCCTTACCTGAACACTAAGCAAATCTATGAATGATCATTTGGAAAGCTAATGACAACCATTACACTTTCTATTGGAGAATGGCTAAGAAGGGTGAAATTAGGTTAAGGAAGTTGTGTTACCCTGTGACTCAGTGAACTGCCAGGTGCCATAAGGGAGAGAAATGGGAAGGAAGGTATGAAGAAAATACATGTGAAACACACTGATCACCAGTACTCTGTCAACCTTACAGGCACTAATCATGCACGGAGAGACAGAAAAAAATCTCAGTACTAAGTAAACCCGCAGCTCTTTAAGGTACAGAGCTGCAAAACCCACTCTGAAGGGCACCGCTCTGTGAGCAGAGAGTGACGCACAGACTGCAGAGGAGGAAGTGTCCTCAGCAGGCTCACATGGAAACAGAATGCGTCTCAGTTGCTTTTTTCTCACTGCTGAGACAAAATACCCAACATCCAAAGAAAAGGGAGAAAGGGCTCCTTAGGCTCACACTTGTAGAGATTTCAAAGCAGGATGGGCTGCAAGGTCAGGTGGCGGGCAGAGGGGCATCACAGAGAGAAACAGCCCACGACAGGCAGAAGGAGCGGAGGAAGCAGGCAGCAGGCAGTGAGCGACAACAGCAACCCTCCTTCTGGCCCTGGTACTTTATTCACGGTGGCAGTGCTCACACCCTTAGGCCCAGCATCGCACCATGAGTCAAATCCCAGCATCACACTGCAGATCCACGTCAGGAAGCCTGACCTCTGACCATGTGAGGCTTTGGGGGACACGAAGATACGAGGCATACGAGAATATTCATTCACTATAGAGCTCCTGTGTCAAATGTGGGACAAATCGCAACAGGTTTAATATATCAGGCAGGGAACACTAGATATTTTAGCCTTCAACTGCCTTGTATGATAATAAAATTTCCTATTGAAAAAGGGAGAAAAAACATAAACACTGAGAATTCACAGTGAAAACAAGTGCTTCCCCAGAGGAAAAGCATGAAGCTATCAGAATGAGAGGGAGAAATGGAAACCTCTGTAAATCCTGGGAGGCGAGAGATCAAGAAATAAGAACATATATATATGCAAAAAGAATTTCTATACAAAGTAAAAAAGAAACACATAAGAAGTAAAAGCAAAACGTACAAACCACAGGAGAAAAGAACAAATGGAAAACATGAGCTAGATGAGGACATGGACGAAGAACGTGGAAAGGACTCAAACACATCTTTGAGTTCCATAAGACAAGGTAAGGAGACGGATGAGAAAACGCAGGATCCCAGGGCACAGGCCACAGCCACATCCTCTTCCTTGGCGCGTTCCACAGCCTACAGCACTGACATCATTCCAATTCCAGAAAGTACAAGAGCTGTTTCTGGAGAGAAATGTGATATTTTCCACATCTATGAAGAAGGAAATCTGCAAAAGCTTCAACCATCTGGCCACTAAATTGAGAAGAAACCACTATGATCTCACAGAAACATCAGCATGTTCAAAACACTAAGAGAAGAAGATACACACAACGCTTTGCTATGCATTTTGTATAGAACTTGCTTATTGAGTATTTCCAAGTGGTACAAATAAAAGTATACAGAAAGTATACAAGTATAAAAGTCACCACCACACATGAGTAAACTCCTAAGCAACAGCACAGGAAATAGGACAGTGTTACCCATGGGGAAGTCTACAGTTAAATGGGAAATGCGGCAGAGACGTCTGTAGCTCCATTTTAGACTCTCAGAAGACAAGGTACTATTGCCACTAAAATGCTAGAACTGAACAAACCTGAGAGTTTCTTTCTTTGCACTAGGATGCAATACCCAGCACCCACATTTTAAAGGAGGCAAGTAGATCTGGGTTCACAGTCTGCAGAGGTTTTACCCATAGTGGCCGGCTCCAAGGCTGGCGTGGCAGAGTGACGCAGCACACACAGAGCTTGCTCACAGACAGGCACTGGGAAGCGGACAGCCGTCAAGGCGGGAGGAGTGATATATATACACCGTTGGAGGCAACACCTAGTGTTCCAGCCCCTTCCACCGGGACTTACCCCCAACACCGTACCCACGGGAGAGATACCCAGCATCGCACCCGCGACCCGCCCTCCCCACAAAGCACCACCTATCAGTGGTGTTCGGGAGAGTACCTAGACTTACACCGCGACCCTATCCCAGGACAGAGCCCACGACAGTCACAGTCACAAGGGCCGCTGCACATAGTGTAACACGGGGCACGGAAAGGCGCACGTAGTGAGCGACCCCACAACCACGAAGAAGGGCTGAGGGGGGCAAAGCCGAGGCACACGTGATTGTTTGTGTCACGCGTGTGACACCGCGGTGGAGGCACAGCAGGGGGATGCGCTGTGGTCATCACACAGCGTAACTTTAGAGGTGGGGAAGCGGACAGTAGGACATGGACGTGTGTGGGAGGCCTGCGCTGCCCACAGCACCCTCGTGAGC
>PVLD010013774.1:0-54741 GCA_004027595.1 Dinomys branickii | reverse complement strand
TCAATATTTGACTTTCTCTTTCAGAAACTGGCTGCTACATGCAGTTTCAGATCAATCTACTATCCTCATTGTGCCTGAGACCCAAATAATTCCTGGGTGAACTCCGGAGACTTTGAAGGTAGAAATTTCATTTGTTTATCTCTTTATAAGTAATTGCCACCCTATTCCAATACTGGGTAGACATTGTAAAATAAACTGTAGAATAAATAAAAGAAGGACTCATTTTATTAAATATCTAGTAGAAATGCTCAAGTGACCCGAAAATGCAATTAAACTTGTAAATAAGAAGATTACTGGCGGAAAAGCGAGATTGATAGATGAACCCCTTCAGCTAAAAAGGATTGCTTAATGGGCTGGACAACAGTCTTGGACTCTGTCCACCTCAGAATCACAGGTTCCGAGTCAGGCAGGCTCCTCGCCACCACTTCCCCTCCTAAGATAAATGAAGCTCCAGCAGGCTGCTGTGAAGAGGCTCCGGAGGTGGGACCTGGGGCTGCAGGCAGACAGATGCGCCACACTGCAGACTCCCAGACAGGTGTTTCTAAGGAGCTCTCTGGACTTCCTACCCAGGAGGCCTAAGCAACTTGTTCATCTCAAATGCTCAAAGTTATTTTTGGCTTTTTTGGAACGAAGATATTAATTGGATTAGAAAATGTAGAGACGAAAATGAAATTAAAACCTCAGAGGGATAAAAATAGGCTGGAACAATGAAAAATTACCTGTTGTAACTGTAAAGGTACTTACAACATTAAGAGAAAAAGAGGCCAGATATTCTACCTTCTTCGTGTCAACTATGACTAACTTTTAAACGTGAGCTTTTCAACCTTCTTTTCTGAAGGTGGATTAGGTGGTTTTAGTGCTATACATTTTGGCTGTTCTATAAAATTGATAGTAGTTCTAGTTTAAGTATTTAGAGCATTTTTTGATTTATTTTGGTCTTCTGCTTTTTAAAACATTAGACTAGCATTAAATGAGCAGTTCCCTTGAGAGCACTGTGATACTCTCTGAAATTGACAATGTCAAAACAATGTCTTTTTCTCTGGTGCTGATAGCAACTCTGTAACCTATACAATCAATGCGATTTATCCTAAGGTAGAGGCGGCAACCCTGAGTTCAGAATAGATTGTCCAAATTGAGTTTTTGTTTGCAGCTGTAGATATGCAGGTCTCTTTGCCTCAGGACAAAAGATCAGACCTTAAGCTGGTGTCTCAGAGGCAAATTCACTTACAGTATGATTTGGTCCACAATATTTACTACTATCCCTGAGGAGATAACTGGATAGATGCCTCAACAAAACCTAATTTCCAATCTAGTTTTGCCAAACAAAGCATGTCTGGCTTTCAAACTAAGAAAGGTAGAATTCTGTCCTCTTCTCACTTCTGGCAGAGAGCAAAGATATAGTCCTCATTCCTATCTATATTCATAAAAGAACACTCTGAAGGTCATGACAGTTGTGTTGCTTAGCAAGCTAACAATCTGTGGTTTCCATCCAGTGATAACAGGAAATAAGAAAAAATAGCTTCAAGAAACATAGGCTACCCCATATACTCAACCTTGAATAAAGTCAAGGATGATTTTCAGGCTCCCACCCATTTAATCTCCCAGAGTTAACCAGCAGTAAGTGTAGTACAGTCCTAACTTAGTGTTTTGCTGGTTTGAAACTCGCTGAGCTTTGTACTAAACTCATTTTTACGTGGAAATTTTGTCCCAGTACTCATCGCTGGCTTGGCACTAGATTCAAAAACTACAGCTTATTGGTGTTGATTGCCTTACAACTAATTACCCTTTCTAGCTTCCTAGATCCAATTACTCATGAGCACCAAGGCATCACTGTATTTCCCAAAGTACCCCAATTTATTTTTCCATTGAAGCAACTCATTTACCTCCCCAAATTCTTATATTCTGTGTTCTTCATCTTATTCCATTGTGCAGCATGGGAGGATTGTTTGGTTCTAGAGGAATTCAACGTCCAAATTAAAGATGAGTCTGTACTCTTTAATAGCTACCCAAGATCATCTATGGAAAAAAACCTTTCCCTAGGTATTTGCCCTAATGTGACACCCAGCAGGGATGATAGCTGAAGGTATTTTTTAAAAAAATGACTCTAAGGGACCGAGAACTAAACAAATAAAAACTCTCTGATATCCCATGAATTGGTTAAAGGCTAGTCAACATAGAATTCTTCCAGAGAAGAGATAGTCTTAAAGTGGCAAGGATCTTTTCAGTATTGCCCAGTTATTGCCAAATGCATTATAGAAAATGGGCCAGTGACTAAGAAATTTGGAAAAAGAATTATCTCTTAGTTTTTTTCCTAACACTTGTCCGATGATGAGTTAGTGATATTGCGAGCACATGAATAATTTGGTGTGTCGCACCTACAGTGATGTGCTGTAGTACTCTTACAGGGTCTTTACCTCTAGAGCATGTGAGAGGGTGCTTCGTGATTTGGAGTTTAGTCTTGATTTTCAACTGCCTGTCTGGTATGGGTCACAGTATGCTAGTTGGCTGGAATGATATTGCCAGAGCCTGAGGGGTTGTTATGGTTGATACATTGTGTCAACTTGGGGAGTCTAGAGGTTTGGCTGAGTGATTCAGCAGGAAGCCAGGGTGCTTACTCTGTACACATCCTGAGCCTGTGGAAGAGGAGGGCCTGGAGACTGTGTGAGAGGTACACGCCCCCTGGGTGGGGGTAGGCTGTTTACAAGGTAAGGGAGAAAAAGAGGCTGCTTGCAGCCATTCCTCACTTTTGCTGGTTGTATTGCTGTGCTTTGCTGCCATGAACAGTTTGCCCTCTACCATGTGCCATTCTGCCTCAGAACCAGCCAAGTATGGACTGCAACCTCCGCAAATTGTAAGCTAAATAAACCTTTCCTTCCTTCATTTTGGGTGTTGGGTATTTTGTCATAGCAATGCAAGAAAGGTAACCAAGACAGGGGTAAGAAAGCATCGTGGTCTAGCAAATAGGCCAGGAGCTAGACTGCTTGGGCCTGAATCCCAGCTGTCTCACTTCCTTGCTAGTGAAGCCCTGGAGAGCTCTATAGACTTTCCGTGTCTCAGTTTGCTCATCTATAAAACAGAGTTAGTATTTATATTCTTACCTCATAGAGTTGTTATGAGGGCTGTAAGAGTGCCCTGGAAGTTGTTTCAGTAGGCATTAGGCATTAGAATCACTATCTCGATCTTCTGGGCTCCTCCTTGCAGCAAAGGCCAGCTGTGGGGGGAGTTCAGGAAAGGTCCTCTCCAGCAGTGATGCTTATGATAGCTGACTGTGCAGAGCATAAAGTGAGGCTCCTGGATGCTTCTCGTTTCCAGAACTCCCTCACCACAGTCCCTTCCACATAGCAGCCTGCTTAGTTTTCAGCCCTTCTCTCTCTGGCCAAAAAAATCTTCTCATGTTCTTCCTCCTCTCCCATCTTTTGATTTCCTCCAGGCAACTTTATGTCCCCAACCATGTAGATGAACTATGTCTCCCTGCCTTTCTCTTCTGCTTCCTCCTCCTCATCCCACCCTATCCATTACTGCTCTTCCAAAAGAATCCTCCATGCAAAGGAGGAGAGAAAGGCTGTGAATAATTACAGGCTTAATATTTTTATCTCTGTCAGAGTAAATAACTTTCTAAAATACATGAAGATGATCCTATGAATCTTTCTAATCTGAAGGCAATACCTGGAGTCTAGTCATTGGCATCTATTGCCGTGACAAATTTATTTTTTTAAATATACTATTTGCTGTCAAGCACACTGGCAGTGTGATAGAATCATTACTTTATTATTATTTGTTGTTTTCAAATTACTATAGCAATCTACATTAAGAACCCTACTGAAGCCTATATTTCTCTTTTTACTGAACCATCAGTATGGATTGAAATTAATTTCAAATCATTCCTTAAAAAGAACATTTAATGTTTCCTTGTTATTCGCTACTTGGCTGACAAAGACAAATTCTATTTTGAAATATTATGTGACATTACCTGACACTGTTTTCCTACAGAGAAAAAAGTGCACCTATTTTTCCATTTAATGAACTAAGATAACGGAAGACTATGGCGCTTGATGCATCTTGTGGCTTTTATGATTTTGTCCAATTTTTCAAGATTCATAATTCACAACTCCAGTGGAGAAAACAAGGATGGACATGAATGGAAATTACTGATTCTTTGGGCAGCACTGCTGAGTGTAGAGGCCCAAGAATCACTACACTGAGATGTGCCAAGCTCTTCTCCAAGGGCACACCAGGTTGCAGCAAAGACATTCTTGCTCCACCTGCATGACTACCAAAGAGAAGCAGCCTACAAAACTCTCTCAAACTGCCAAACTTGGCATTTACTGCCCTCTCCTCATTGCTTCCACTTAATATCCATCTTTCTTGAGGTGGCAGCTCAGATCCTACCTCCCATCTCTTCCCTGCCCCATTCAGTTCTCATTAAGGCTGTGATGGTAGCTGCCTACCAGTAATGCCCTCCTGACCCCCCACATGTGTAGTGCCCTGGTCTCAGTCAATAGGATGCTACTGCCCAGAGGTAAGTCGGGAGACTGGAACAAGTCTCCTTCCTGCCAGGGGATTTGCACTGTGCAGGGAACCCTCCTTCCTCCTCCCACTCAGGTGACACCACGCACGATTGTCCACGTGGGCACAGGGAGCTGACCTTGCCACCAATCAGCGTGAGAAAGAGAAAATGGGGTTGGATGGAATCCTAGTTCTTGGGGCTGATATCTAGTAAGTTCATAATTCCCTAGTCATGTGCTGTTCCTTAACTTCCTGAGCCATAATTTTCTCATTAGAAAAATGGGTAGGTGAATCTATTGTCATGTTCAAAAGCTTGGGACTTGACAGTCTCTCATTTGTGATGATAAGATGCTGACAGAGTCCTTATTCTTTTCAAACTTTGGTTTTCTCTTCTGCAAAATGCAGGCAAGGACACTTTTACTGGCTCATTCATTCATTAATCCATTCATTTTTAGAAAGGTACTCACTGAGTACCTACTTTGTGTCTGACATAATACGAATGCCTGGGATATAACTGTGAAGAACACCAAGTTTCTGTCCTTATGAAACTTATGTTTGAGTGGATACGGGAGGTAATAAACAATAAATAAATTTGAGTTCCAAGATGGAAGGAGTTGATGATCGTAAATTGCTTGGAGAGTGCCTGGTACATGGAAAACCTTAAAAAGCGAAGGCTATTATTAATAATAATGATGAATATAAAATAGTCCATAATTATATCTGGCAATAATAAGTATATGATGTTCCTTTTCCTTATTTCAGTGAGGTAGGGACATTTTTGGTTGGCTTAAGCTGCTTGCCTCCAGAGGACAGAGAAACAATAGTGATGATCACTCCCCATCCCATCTGTATCATTTTGCTGAAAAGCCTTAGAGGGAATATTCTTCCCGCAAGCAGAAATAATTTAACTTGGGCTGGACTGAATGAGAGAAACCAAGACCATGCAGTCTCTGTGTTCTGTAATTGGCACAAAAGGGAAGACAAGTCCCTGGATCCAAAATAAGGATCTACCTGGACCCACACCATTGTCCGCCTTGTCTCCATACCTTGGAGAGTATCTCTCAAACCTCTGGTGTGAGGAGCTCTGCACACTGTCCCTAAAGAAAAGCTGCAACTTGTATGCAGGCACAGAAAAGACGGAGAGCAGGCAGGTAAAAATATGTCCAAAGCACATTTTCTTTCTGAAATTCTTGCTGTGAGATTTTCCCATAGAGAAGTGAAGAGAGCACAGTGTCAGCTGATTGTTTGGGTTGGATAAGTAGAGTCACTGTAAAATTTATCATCCAGTGTGGAGCACCTGTGAAAATGAAAAGGGATGGTACTTGTAATTCTACCAGTACGAGGACTACACTGGGACTAAGTGGCAAAATGGGATCATATTCGCCCTGGACACACATTCCCAGGAATAAGTGGATTATTAATACTCATTTCTTTGGAAGGACAAGGTTATGTTTATGAAAATGTCTCAGAAGTAACAATATGCTAGTACATCTTTGTCGTGGTGACAGCAATATACCAAAATGTTTTGGATAATTATTCCTTAATGTGAAAGGAGTTGTATTAGGCCTTACAGGAGGTACAGGATTATCCAAGACATAATCCCAGACCTCAGGGAATTTAGAGCCTAGAAAAAAAAAAAAAACCATGTAGAGTCCAGCTCACAGCATAATGTGGGACACTGTGAGAGGGACTCAGAGCAGGAGTGTTGCCTCTGAGTGAGCGAAAAGGATATGGAGGAATTTGAGTTGGTCCTTGAGGTTTGGGTGAGATAAACCCAGTACAGAATGGAAAGGAAGAGTCAGGAGACTGGAGTATAGAAACCAAAGGTCACAAAACCTGGTTGACAGTAAGGAATGACAAGCAACTGAGCATTCTTGTGTGACAGTGTTTAAAGGCTTAAAGGTGGAGATGTGGGCTGGGACCACCTAGTGGAAAGCTGAGTGCCACAACTTCGGATGTGAAGGGCCTGGAGGTCACATGTCCCTGTGGTTTCAGAGGAGGAGGTACAATTCTGACACAACCAGGGAAGAATGTATGCCTCAGAGGAGGCTGATGCCAGGTTTTCAGGAGTATATCCATTTTAGCGGGGTGAAGGACTAATTTTAAAAACCCAGATTTGACATCAAACCAGATCCTTTTTCCTCTAAATGAATTAGCTTTTATGTGATGGATGGGGAAAAATACTTTAAAAACTTTTGGTGTTTTAGATTCTCTGAAGACCCAGTGGAGAAAAAGGGGGAAATTCTAAGAGGGGTTAACAGTTTGCCATTTCTCACCACTCCAGAGCAAGGATCAGCACAGCATGTGGCAATGGAGAGGTGTGTGCAGGTCCTCCGGAAACTGAATTATAAGAGCTGTGGAACTTTTATCAATGCTCCTAAAAGAGGGGACCTAATTAGCAGGGAAGTGGGTGTGTCCTGTTGCCTTGGGCCATTCCAGAGTGATGGCTATGGAGTCCTCTCTCTTATGAGGCTGGCTATATACACTAGTAACCCTTCCTAACTAAGAGAGCCCAGGCAATTTAGATTAGTTCTCCCGAAAAAGGACTCAAAAATGATGATTTGCATTTAGGAGTTTATTGAGCTGTGCCTTTGGATCAACAGCTGTGAGGGAGCAAGGGCTGCAAGATTGGGCAGAGAGCTGTGATGCTATCATTGCATAGGTCTCAGAGGATCCCACCGACAGCTCTGGATTGATGGTCCCTCAGAGTTGTCCCATATTGAGTAAAAGGTGAGAGTCTTTGGGTCTTCCCTCTTTAGACCCAGAGATAACTTATGCATGCAGGATGCCCTGGAGAAGAAGCATAACTTGGAATGAAATGACCAGATTCAACTGAGAGTAATGCCAGGAATTCAGCTGAGACCTGGCAGCTGCCAACAGCCCCAGAGCCCAGGGCAGTGATGGCAGATCTTTTAAAGGCTGAAGGTCCAAACTTTAACCCAAGGCCCACTTATTTATCACAAAGTGCCAACACTGCAATTAAATCTGTATATGCGATGCTCAGCTACTGGGACAACTTGGCTCGAATGGTGACAAAGACGGCTCTGCGTGTCCACTGTAGCACCCGCCCCACGGATTCACCACCACTGGCCTAGAGATGGAATTGACTGCTGCACTGCTACGGGAAGAATCCGGGCCAGCTACCACGGCATACACTGCGCCAGTGGTCCCAGATCTGGCAGTGACATCAGAATCACCTAGAAAGTTGTTAAAACCCGGACTGCTGCACTCCAGCTCCAGGGTTTCTCATCCATTAAGTCTGGGGTATGGACTAAGAATTTGTGTTTCTCACAATTAGCCAGACAAGTATTTCCGTAACTTGCCTCATCATAAAGTTTACTTCAGAGATCCTGATTAGCCAGGTCTTTATTAGAATGTAGGAAGCTTCATTTTCAGTAAGTATTACAGGAGTTCCATAGTAGGCCGTCTACAGGCCGCGCTTTGAGAAACACTGAATCAAATGATCCATTTCTCACTGTTCTTTGACTCTAGTCTGAATTAAACATAAAAAATTCAGTGTAGTAAACCTGTGTGACTACATCACCCATATGCAAACATACATGTAGTTGGTATGTACAATTAGAAGCTTAGAGAAAATTTGTTAGGAAAAGGGTAACATTCCTTTAAGAAAATGGTGATTTTTCTTACTATTACTCATTCCTTCCCAGGTGAGATTTAGTTTTCCATGACAATCATTTTGTCAAATGACACACCTACAAACACATAATTTTCCTTTGAGAAAATTCAATATACTGTTCACCCCTGAGGCCTTTTCTTTGCAGGCGAATGATTTGTATAATTTCACACCTTAGCAGCAGTCTTTGAATTCTTATTGATAATTGTGCATGATTTGTTATGAGGACAAACATGCATCCATGGGAGCATTGAGCACTGCAAATTGTAAACACAAACAAAGTGAAGCAACTGTCTGTTTCTGCAGGCTTCTCTGACAAACATTCTCTCATCTTGACCTTGAAAATGAAAGTAGCGTTTAATCAGTTATTCAGTCATTTTGAGACAGATTTGAATATGGCCTTCATTCAATTTATTAATTTTGAAATTTTATCACTCCAACTACATAAAACTATTCTAAAAAGCCACTGTGTCCTTTCTGTTTTTTTTTTTAATTGCATTAAGCTTTGCGATACATAGTGATTACGTTCAGCTTGGGGGGTTGATGCATATACATGTTGCATATTGGACATTTTGCCCCCCTAGTCCACCTTCCCCTCTCCCTCCTTTCCCAGATTCCCTCCCCACCTCAAAGGTCTACCTCCCTGTTTCTTAACATGGCTTTTTAATTTTGCTCTTTCAATAATTCATATTTTGCGTTTGTCATCTGAGAGAAACCATGTGATACTTAACCTTCTGTGACTGACTTCTTTCACTCAGTATTGCAAAAACTACTGCATCTTGTTCCTTAATTTTCCAAGTATATAATTTCTACAGGAAGAGGTTATTAACACATTTGTTAATTCACAGACTTGCTCATTGTCCCCTGACACCCAATAACCTATGGTTTGTAACAGCTATTTAATGAACAAATACGGGAGTACTGTGTTATTCTAAGATGAAAGGCTTACAAAAGGCATCACAAGACATTTACTAGTAGGCAATATATATTATCATTAGTAATTAAAACCACATTACCCTTGTCAGAATGAATGAAAAAATGAGTCTTATGATGTGTTATTTCTTGTATTTTATCATGTTTGTTTCTCATCTGCCTACCAGGGTGTTTCATGGAATCTCCCAATGCAGTTTCTGCATAGCGTGGTAGAAATATTAGAGAGCCACATGAAAGAAGATGATGAATTAATTCCCTGTTCACGCACCAGGAGCTCACTCTGCAAAATCCTATAATCTGAAGTGGATCTCCCCACTGTCATTAGTGAGTAAGCAAAGTATTTTCTCCTTATCACATTAGAAAAATGTTCTAATTCCTACTCTTTACTTTTGCCTTCAGTTTCTAGTACACATGTGTCTCACTTGGGTCATGAAATTTTTTTTATCCTGCAATAGATGGCAATGAAATGGAGACAAAGAATGTGCTGTCTATTCATTCAACCAGCACTTCAGTGCATGAGTACTTACCATGTGTAAAGGCTGCCAGACAACCTAGAGAGATGAGAATCAATACAATAGTCCCTGCCCTCCAGGAACTCATGGATTGGAGAAACCATTGCATGAACAAATTTATTGAAATGAAATGTAGTGATATCCATATGACACAAGACACAATTAAGATAGATACCTGGAGATAGGATTGTATTAAATAATATTTCGGCTCCATGTTTTTAATTTAAATTTTTGTCTACTTTCTGAGTGACTAAGGAAGAATTCACTGGTGAAAGTGAGAGTCACTGATTTGTCAAGTGGGATTGTACAGTGCTGCCACGGCTTCAAAATGCTGGCTCACTCCACTTGACTGGCAAAGTCATCCCCATCTAGAGCCGCACAGGCCTCCCTGGTGTTGCTCTGGCTGGAAACACCAGTGGTGACAATCATGTGGTCTCTGCCAAGAAGCTTAGTTGGCCTTGTTATGCCTGACCTCACACTTTTCACATGCTCTGCCAATCTGGCCATTTATCAGCCTCGTTGCTCACTGGGGAGGTCACCACCCCTGGACAGTGCTGTGTGTCCTTCCTTGAACAGAGAGAAGCCCCAGGTAACTCATACCCTGTCAGGATACATAGGAAACCTGTGGTTCATTGATTCTGTGTCTCTGTTGAGCTAATGGAGTAGAAAAAAGTTGATGCTTCTCAAATAACCAGAGTGCAAATCCTAACTCAATCATTAACATAGTTTCTTCCTCAATAAGGTAGATACCTGGAAACAAAGTTGTATTAAATAAAACTACCAACCCAAATTAAGGGCCTTAATAAACATCTGTTTTCTCATCAATTAGAAAGCTGTCAGGTTTATTTGTGGTTAAGAACAGTTGCTAAATGTGTGCCTTCCATGAAACAGCTGACATTAACCACAATAAAACATCATCCTTTATAGACTGGACAGAAAAGAACTAACATAGACAATGAAAGCATATTTTGGGGATATGTTTTGCCAAATCCACTTTGATGTTTCTGTTATACAAGAGGAAAACCAAATGGCAATGATGAAATGGCTAAACTGGGTGCAAAAATAGGAGACACAAGTATTTTTTCACTGGTTTTCACCCATAGAAACATTCACCACCCTCCCCAAGTTATGGAAGAAGAGAGCTTCTTTTCAAAGCCTATAGGTCATACAGCCCCCAATCCAGAGACTGAGTCCTTAGCAAAACCTGACTGTGAGTTAAAAGCAACTGAGTTGCAAGCATCTGCTTTGGAGGCCTCAGATAACACTCTTGCTTATCAAACCTTGATCAGAGAGGATGCCAGAAACACATGGGAAGGCCTGGCCTCTCTAACCTTTCCACCATAATGTTTGGAAATGAGAGGGCTTGGCTACTTTAACAGGGGCCTGAAAGAGAGGTCAGTGTGCCTAAGTTTAGTTCCACACACATTCATCAAACCGATCCCAAATGCCAGACCTTGTGCCTGGAGCTGGGGTAGCATTAGGACATCACAGAGACCAGAAGATACTGCATGTCTAGAGCCAGAATTGTTCCAGAGTATCAGCACCGTGGTAAACTCATATTCACGTTTGATTTTTCACATGGCATTTTTTTATATGTTGCAGTTCACCCAACTACAATACAGCCATTATTATTTTTTGTTGTTTTATATGTATGAACTCACAGAGTTCTAGGCATTATACAGAATACAATCATGGTAGTTTCATATTCAGTGTTGAATCAGACTTGAGCACTCAGTTGCCCAATTTAAAAATACGAAAAATTGTATTGAAGAGGATGATATACAGGAGAAACTCAAAATTTTTTAATTTTAGGACTGATCTGATAATTAAATAGAATGATTCATAAAAAGCACCTAATTTGGTGCTTGACCACTGTAGGTCCCTTAACTATACTAGGCATCACGAAGGTTTGTAACAGATCAGAGAAAAGTTGCTCTAACAGATCAAGTTCATGAGTACAATTAGGCAGCAAGCAATAAAATTACAGAATCACTGAGTTGGAAGGAATTTTGAAAGTTCATCTTCTCTCTTCTTGTGGTCTGCCTAAGTCTGTTAGCCTTATTTGTAAGCCCAGTTTTCTTGCCTAAGCTTATTCAGAATGAATCAACTTTTGGTTTTACTCTTTCTGAGGACCTAAAATCAGAATTGCACCCTGATTTTTTTTTTTAAGAATCTGCATGTGCCGTCCAGGGAGAAATGTTTTCCTTCTAACCTCATAGTCCAACTTCAAACAGAAAGTGTCCTTCTGGAAAGACTGGCCAGATGCAGGTATATATCTTGAGAGTTGTTCTGGTTTCTTTTTAAATTAGGCAGTGAATATACTTCTTGACGTGCACACACAAGATTTGTGGCAAAAACACCTTTCTTTCATGTAACTGATTTTCCTTTAATCCCAGCCTTAATGTATATCATTTTGATGCATAATCTCAAATGGGCTTTGAACTAGTGAATGCCAACTTTGAATAATGAAGAAAGAAATGACAGTTTACTTTATAGCTGGGTTCAGGATACATGGGGTTGGGGGCAGTGGCAGTATAACGTTCACCTTTCACCCTGGCACAAGCAGGTAAAGTACTAAGGGGAAATGATTAGTAAGAGGTGACAATAAGTTACAACCCAGAGGCTGCGTGTTCCTGATGCATTTGCGTTCCTGGGCTTGTAAGGCAGTGTTTAAAATAAAAAACCATCACTAAGACAGAAAAACTGCTATAGTTATATCATAGCACACTGAGTTGCAAACCTTTTAATGAAAGATATAATTCTTGGGTTGTCTACATTACACTATATTCTCATGCAAAACACTTTAATGCCTAGTATAAATTACTTTAGACTTTCTTAGCATGTATTACATTTTTTAATCATGGGTGTTCAGTTCTATTTTCCATCTGGAGTCTAGGAGAGCAATATCCAAATAAAGCCAGATGAACTCCACACCTCCACCCATTTCTTCTCTGGTCTTACTCCCCCCAGCCCTCACGATCTTCCTTTTTCTCTCATCTTTCCGCAACCTGCTCCTCCTCCTCCCCTGCAGGACAACTAAAGCTCCTGGCACATCCTCAGTTGAAGGCTATAATCTGGTGCTTGGCCAGAAAAGTGAACAAACACAGCTTTCCCTGGGCAAGATGTTGGACAAAGAGGTCATCGGCAACCCCAGCCCAGGCCACACCGGGGCCATCTGTAGCAAGGGGAGGCTCCAGAGCAGAGCTCGACCCTCTTCATAGTGGGGTATGTGAAGATGGGTGCAAAGAGCACCTATCTGCCTTCTGAGAAGAGCACAGCTGAAAGAATTTTAAAATATTCACATAAAATGACATAGGTCAGGGTCCAGAGTGGGTGCCCAGTAGGGCACAGCTTGCCTTACACCGGGCTGTAGTCATCTTTCTAAAATACCGAAGAGACTGAACTGTTCTTGGCACAGGCTGCCCCTCTTCCATTTCCCCCTGGAAGGCAGAACTCATCATTCATGTGTGCCCCCATCACCTGCCCATATGCTTTGTGTGTGATCAGTGCTGGAATCCAACCCTGTGCCTCAGCCAGGCTAAGCACATACCCCGCCGCTAAGCTACCTCCGCCCTCTGTAAGCTTTTTTCTTTTCATAGCAAGTATCCCAACAAACCGTGGCTCCCGCGTAGTCTTTCTGGACGATCTGTAAGCACCAGCGAGACCCAGATATAGATAGCTAAGAATCTCAGGGCATAGTAATGCTGGTATGCTCAAAGTATGCTGAGTGAGTGAGTGATATATCCCATGGAGAAAGCTGTCGGAGGTATAGGCTGCCATTTAAATCATTTATATTTTCATGTCACAGTCTGCAAATTGTGTAATGGAAGTAGGAAATACTCTGTGATGGTGGCACAATTTCATATTCTGCATTCTAGAAAATATGTAATGATAATAAAATGCTGAATGTGTTTATTGATTTTTAATTCAGGAAACTGGCAATGTGGCTGCATTTGAGGTTTTTTTCCTGGGAGATGGGGAGAGTGAGTAATTTAATATGCCTTCTGCAGGAACCTCCATTTTTCCCTGATGGAAAAAAATGCAGCTTTTAGTTATTTATCTGTAATCTTTGGAGAGCTCTATTTTTTCAGCTGGTTCTTCCTATCTTGGTTCAGGGTCTCACTAGGGGGTTAGCCCAAGGTTAGCTAAAGCCCTGGATGAGATGAGCATTGGCATCTGTTTCTGTGACTATTGATTCTGGGGCTGTGCCAGGTCTCTGGGGACTGGAAAGATTCCCTATCTGAGGCTACTTGGCCACAAAAACCCTTCCTCTAGCTCTTGCCAACGAAAACACAGTAGGAGCAAATGTTGTGTGGCAACCGGGTATAAACACAACAGTTGGAATGCTTCAGAAAGAAGTTTGGATTTCCTGGTTAAGTGTATTCAATGTTAAAACAACAATAACAGTGTTAAAAACACATTTGGGGATTGTTAGAATGCCTTACCCACTGATTCTCATTATTACTCTTAGAGGCTTATTGGATGCACTGGTGTTTTTGAGAAATATTTCCTTAAAGTCCATACTAAAGCTATGTTCACACAGACACAATAAAGTGAAGATGAATTAAAGTAGCCCCCAAATAAGGCCAAATATGATGCTCATTAAGTGAGTTTCTTACCTTTGAGAGTATGGGATGGTGAAAAGGGAGTAGAGGAATTTGAGTTCTGCTTTTGACTATAACCTTTGTAAAGCTCTGCAAGTTCAGATAAGTCATACCTCTGGGCCTCAGTTTCTTCATCTGCAAAGTACATAGATCATTTGCAGAAATCCCCGATGTGCCTTTTAGCATGGAAGATTGGTGTGCTTTGCTGCCATCTGAAATAAACCCAGGGTCCCCAGTCCAGTGTGTTTGTGCTTGAAGAGAGAGCAAAGGCTCTGCTTAGCTTTTTAAATCATGACTTTCGGTGTTGGCTCAAGGACAGAAACCTCAAGAATATTTCACTCAGGAACTATCCAGTGAGAAAAGACTCTCTTAGGACTTGAACTGTGTTCCACGCCCCTCAAAAGAGATATAATATGTCCAAATCCTAACACCAGTCCTGAGGAAGGTAACTTCATTTTTATCTTTGCAAAGTGAAACAAGTCAAAATAAATCCATTAGGATGGACTCTATTCCAATACCAACAAGTGTCCTTGTGCAGTAGGGAAATGTGGACAGATGACATAGGGGAGACGTGTAGAGGCCCAGGGAGAAAGGCATGTGGGTAGAGCCATAGTTGTGCCGCCACAGGCGAGGAGTGTGTGGGACTAACAGAACTGCAGATGGCAGGATGCCCCCACCCAGGTCTCACAGCATCCCGTGATGCTTTCATCTTAGACTTCTGGCCTTGAGAACTGTGAGATGATACATTTCTATTATTCTGAAACACACAGTTGTGGTATTTTGCTTCAAGAGTCTTAGGAAATTAATACAGACTGTTAAATAAATCAGAAGTGACTTAAATCTCCAGAGCCCAGGATCCACCTGGCATCTCTGCAAAAGGGAATGGATGCATGCTCCAGGGTGTGTGTTACTTGACATTTTCCAGGTGAAAGAATAGACATGAGACAAGAAGAGAAAGAACAAATTACAGCGTGACTCATGATGAACATGGAGAGGGCTGGGGCTAGGGCTGGTAGCTAAGCAGTGCTCACAGACATAGTCTCGTATTAAAAGGGGAACAGTGTCTGCATCATGTACATGGCCATTGCTCTCAGCTCCCTGAATGTCCTGTAGCCATGTCAACTGCCTCTGCTCCCCAGAGGCTCTGTCCCTTCCCTTAAGCCCCTGTAGGGTCTTCCCCAGTGTCCAGGAAATAGGAGGAGTAAATGAGATGAGCTATTAACATACAACTGAGTTACTGCTTCACCTCTGAATACCTTCTGGGTTTCTGGCTCTTTTCCTAGCAACCTGCCATGGATAGAGGAGAGGCACAGAAGGGACAAAACATGACTCAGAGGAGATAAGCAAGGAAGAGGTGACAGAGGTAGGGCTGCCCTGACAGACAGATGCTTTGGCACCTGACCACCCACTGAAGCTACCCACAGGGACTCAGGTGGGCTGGCAAAGCTCAGTGACAGGAAGTTCCTCTGTCATCAGTGTAGCTGTCAGTGGGGTGGGTAGAGGCACCAGTAATAATAACCCTTTTGCCTCTCTGTATTTTCATTTCAGTCTTTACAAAGTAGGTGTCTCTAAAACATAGATATCATCATTATAGCCATTTATAAGTGAGGAACCTGAAATGTAGAGAAGTTACCTAATAAATCTAAAGGTCTATGGCTAGTAAGGAACAAAGCCAGGTTTTAAACCCAGGAATACTTTCCTCAAGTACCTGGACTCTTAGTTCCTGGTGCATAAGCCAGTAATTGACCGTATTTGAATCAGCAGCCATCCTCAGGCCAAACCTCCAACTAAGTAAAATCTGACCAAACCAAAGTGATTTATGTGTAGATAAAACCATATAATAATGAACACGAATGGATTCTTTTCCACATTGTCTAAGACTTTCATCCGAAATATTTGCTGGATGTGCATAGCA
Organism: Dinomys branickii; assembly: GCA_004027595.1. Lineage (NCBI taxonomy): Eukaryota > Metazoa > Chordata > Mammalia > Rodentia > Dinomyidae > Dinomys > Dinomys branickii. The sequence continues at coordinate 38,637 of PVLD010013774.1, read as the reverse complement.
AATTGAACATAAGGAATGCCATGGTCACACATTGGCAGTTTCCTCATTTTTGTATTAGAAACAAGACAGGAATTCCAGTTATCTTCTACCAAGCCATGACCTTGTGAGATTAGACACCATTCTAATGTCAACTTCGCCCTTATACTTACTGAAGGTGAAGGAGCATTTCCTAGATACAAGTCAGATTTATGGGATAACATAAATGCAGATATTCTTAAATATTTGCTTTATCATGTGGCCATCTCTAGAGCATTCTTAACCTTTTATCCATGTCTCCCAGTCAATCTTGTCTGGTAAACACCACCCAAACACACACAAACACACTGAATTTTAGGAATCAATGTAAATGCATTTCTACCAACATCAACTAAGATAATAAGATCTGAAAGATCATAATGGTGCCAGACATGCTATGAATAATAGCTGTAAATGCAATTCAATGATTGATTCAACCGATGACCGTGAGGGTCCTGGGGAAAATGAACTACTGAATTTTCTCCTGTGCTGTAGTATGTTCTCAAGCACTTTTGTTTTGGGATTGGCTTTCAGGCTCATTGTGTTATCTCTACATTCATTATTGGAGCCTGCGGAAGCAAAAGAAACTGTAAAAGTAGAACTGCCATTGCAGCCTTATTCCTATCATAGAAAGACAATAAATCACTAACCTATGTGTTTTATTATTACCTTGATATATATCTGTGTAACTTCCCTAGGGTTTCCATAAGAAAGTTCTACAAACTGAGTGGCTCATAGTTCTGGAATCCAAAATTTCAAAGTCAAGGCTTTGGCTGGGTGGTTCCTTCCAAGGCCTCTAAGGGAAAATCTGTCCTATGCTTCTCTGCTAGCTTCTGGTAGCTCCAGGTTTTCCTTGGCTTGTCAATGGATTACTTCACCACTCTGTCTTCACAATGATTTCTTCTTATATCTCTGTGTCTTTACAAGACTGTCTTCTTATAAAGACCTTAGTCATATTGGATTATGGGTCACTCTACAGCAGCACAACCTCATTTTAACAAATTACATCGCAAGGGCTTTATTTCCCAATAAGATCACATTCTGAGATGCAGGTGTTAGAACTTCAACCCCTTCAACATATCTTTCTTTGGGGGAGACACAATTTATCCTGCAACATTCAAACATACAAACATTAGAGTTCATATCACTATAGATGTTAGGCTACAGCCAGAGAAATATTTACTAAAACTTGGCAATAGAGAGATAGTTTAATTTTTTTTTTACTTTTCAAATTAGAAAAAGTGAATAAAATGAGTACGTATAATGTATATATGGCTGTGTACCATATAATAACGTTCAAAGACAGATGGTGTAATCACCTAGGGACATCATAACCATCTCAGTTTGTGTACATAGTGGTGTTGACACAATGAAGAAATCACCTAATTGTGGGTTTCTTAGGCACAATCACTGTCATTAAGCTGCATGTAACTGTCTAAGGTACAGACAATAATAAAATGAAGATCAGTGGGTACCTGTCACCCAGTTTAAGAAATAGGACATGACTAATAAAACTAAACCTCCATATGTCTCTCCCTAACCCTGCCCTCCTTCTTTCCTGAGGAGCAAGACAGACTAGGTTCCTGCCTTCAGGGAGCTTACATTTCAATGGGGAAGACAGACAATAGCCGGTGACAACAATAACAAAAACAAGGAAGAAGATTTGAGATAAGGAGAGCACTCTGCTGGTGGATTAAATACAGTGATGCGACAGAAAGTAACTGGGTGGCTGTTTCGGATTAGATCAGCAGGGTTTCTGTACAGTAGTGACCTTTAAGCTGAGATCTAAGTGAAAACAGAGTCAACCCTGGGAAGATAAGGAAGAGAATTGCTCTGGGTGAAAAGATAAGAAAGTACAAGGCCTCAGCAGGACAAACTTGGCCAATCGAACCTCAGTGGCTGCAACTGTGTAGGTGAGAATGAAATCAAGTCCTAGTTAAGAATCATCTTTACTACCTGGAGAAAAGAGCTTCGATTTGCTTTAAGGGATGTAAGATACACTGGAGGGTGGTCAGCAGGAAGTAACTTGTCCTGACTTTGTGTAGTCAGAGATGGCCCTTGCTGCTGTGCGGAGCATGAAGGCCAGCAGATGAGGAGCAAGACAGAATCGGGCCAGATGGCTGGAAATGGGCGGGCTGCGGCCTGGATTTGGAATGTGCCCTAGAGGGGCCCATGGGGCTTCTGGAGAAACTGATGTGGGCAATAAAGGAAAAAGAAAGAGATGCCAGTAGTTTTGGTTTGAACAGTTGAATGGGGTGTAGTATGTATATTTTAATGAGGTGAAAAAGATTTATAGAGGAGCAAATCTGGAGAGATGTGTGAATTACAAGTTCTCTTTTGCCAAGGTTGAATGATGCATTCTGACAATCAAGTAAAGATTTTAATACACAGTTTTCTGTATGTCTTTGTTTTTTGTTTTAAATGCAATCACCATTCCTCATGTATTGCAATCAATCTACATTAGTTAAGACACATCTAGTTGATGAATTTCCTCAGCCTTTTTCTTGTAGCCTTCTTCTTTTTTGCTTCCTGCTTATTTAACTCACAATCATTCACCATGTGCTTTTAGTACTGGTTATGCCCATTATCCCAGTGCTGACATCGAACACACTGCAGGCACCAGTGGGCTGGATGAGCGTGTGCAGAATAACTGAATGAATGAATAAATGAATGAATGAATATCTGCTCAGGTCCTCTTAAGGAATGAACTAGTAAAAGAAATAATAAAATATTTTTAAAATTAAAATATGAAGTGGTGAGTGAAACAAAATTATTACTAAAAAAGGACTGTGGTAGTTCAAAACATGCCAGTGGGTTGGGAAAGCCTGCACTAAAAATGTATGCCTTTCAAGACCGAATACTTTTCAGTCATGAGAAGGAAAAAATTAAACGGCATGTAAGAACAAGAATACATTCTGCAAAATAATTTTGAATTAAATAAACCATAGAAAAGAACACACATTATGTGATTTCATTTATATGAAGTTCAAGGAAAGCAAAACCAGTTCATGGTGTAGGAGTCAGGATGGTGGTTAATTTGTTGGAGAGAAGTCTGAGGGGAACTTTGAAGTTTTCATTCAGTTTCTCTTCTTGTGTTTTGTTTATATATGTATGTTTACTTTGTAAAATTTCACCTGTTTCTACACTTGTGATTCGTGTACCTGGTTAGTGGGTATATTTCAAGAATGGTGGAGGATCTGAGATTCCCGTTTGCAAGCCGGATACGGTTATGGGTGCTGGAAGAAGCTATAGTTCTCCTAGGTGAGAGACAAAGAAATATAAATCTCATAGTAGGGCTAAGGGTGTGAACTTTAAGTTTGCTTGAATCCCATCCCCTCAAGTTGTACTGAAGGGATGCAGAAGATGTTGTACATGTAGTGGAGTCTATCATAGCTGAGGGAACCCAAGCTTGGAGAACTCAAACCTTTTCTAATGGAATACAGACAACCTCTGCTACCTTTGCCCTGGAGGGAGACATCCTTGAGTCTGGAACAGAAGTTGTCATTGCCTCTGCTTACAAGATATGCAGAAATGTGAGATATTTCTAGGAAATCATCACCCTACAATACCAAGTGGGAAGAAATATATTTACAGTTGCAGATATGTGGTATTTTAGCCAGGATTTATTGAGACATAATCAGATTTTGAGCAGTTGAGTTTGAGTAGAAAATAGGACTTTCTCTAGCTAAAATGTTTTTTAACATAGGAAGATCAGTAAAATGAAACTCACATGGACAATTTACAGTCTTTTTTACTGCTCAGATAAAGGTTTGGAGAAGGAAGAAAATCACATAAAGAATGAAACAAGACTTTAAGGAATCATCTGTGGATTTCATTCATTCTTTTTCCTATTCTCCCCATTGTGCACGACTTTGGGTTACTTAGAGTTGAGATTTAGAAAGTGCACCATAATACATGCACAGTTCAGTAGATTTTATTTTGAAAATAAACTACAAAATATGGAAAATAATAAGCTCAAATGCCTTTAAAAGTTTTTTATTTCCATAATTGAAAATTTTAAACCAAAGTTATAGCAGCCCTAATTAACTTTACTCTGAAAGACAAATCTCTAAATGTCTCTTGCCTCATGTACAATAAATCTAGATGACCCAATAGCATTTAAACAGAAATGGGATCTAGTTAGTGCTAACATTTTCTTAATATTTTCTCTCTGAAACATCTACTTTTATGCTACCTAGGTGAGAATATGGAAGTGAATATTAAATCCCATAACTGTCTCTTTGTGCTGATGCTGCATTTTCACATTTTATGGTCTATCTTGAGCTGTTTGATTGAATGGCAGCCTGTTGTTTAATCAAAAGCCATGTGTTATTCTGTATAAGTATACTGTGTTATAAATGTAAAATTAATGTCAGGATATACATGTTTAATTATACAGCCTCGTGTTACACAGCTGAATCAAATTGTCCATTGCCTCTTAATAGCTTTAAAAAGTTTGGAATTAATTTAAGCAATGAAGCCTGAGATATTTTTAAATAGGCTTTTCTCAGATCATAACTCAGTTCCTGAAGTTGGGTCTTTGGTGGTTTTTACAATTTAGCCCCTCGGGTGGGGAAGTCGAGGGATATTACATTTATTGAATGTTTACTGTTGGCCAAGCAATGAGGTAGATGATTTGTTTATGTATCACCTCCTTTAAAAGCCTAACAAAATTCCATGAGATGAGAACTGTCATTCCCATTTTATAGATGAGTAAGAAAATGAGGGATAAATTCCTTGACACCACATTGTTAAATGGTGGAACCAAGATTAGTATCCAGAGCTACATGACTATATATTAAAATTATTTTTTAAAATAAGACTTGCACATGGGTAACAGAGACAGTTGACTATGGGCCATTATGTTAGCAGTGATGAGATTCAAGGTAATTTTTAAGTCTTCATCTTTCATTCTGCATCTTCTGGATTTCTGATGAAGTATGAATGTATGTATTTATTTAACTGTAGCATAGCGCTTAAAATGATCTTTAAAAATCATTAAGGAATGTACAATTAATGACAAGGGCTGTCCTGAACCATATTATATAAAATCTCTTGACAAAGGAAAGTTGAGCTTAGTAGTTCTCTGCGAGATCATGGACTGATAGGATGCCTCCCAGAGAGCCCTTCAAAGGTGAAGTTTGGCTAAAAGATAACCAGCTCGGGGCTCTCCTCCAAGCTGGAGTAGTGGGTGGTCCTTTGCATTCTGATGCTTATCTTTGGGCCTGGGCTGTACCATTAATTACATGTATAAGGAACCATAGCGTTGAAATAGTGCCTGTCTGCTCTGGATTTGGGTGACTGGGTGATTCAGCCTCCTATCTTTGATGTATTTGCAAACACTACCATGAAGCTCACAGAAATCAACAAAGTTAGAAGAATGAGATAGCCCCAGAGGACACCACAAGGAAGCATGTTATCTCTTTATGAAAAATATACTGTAACAGATTACAGTGGGAAAACTTGGTCAATAAAGACCTCAGATTTGATCACCCATTTGGGGGATGCTTTCTTAACATCAAAGTGACTTATTTTCCCCGGTACTGCAGTGATTGTTACCCATTTTGTAGACTCTTCTAGAACTTCCTCTAGATAAGATTTGCTAAGTCCCACCCACACTAATACAAACGATTGATTTCATTGGAAAAACTCCAGAAGAACAATCTTTAAATGTCACCATTAGTGGTGGTGCCTCTTCTGCTAAACTTGTTTCTTCTCAGATATAATTTCTTCTCATAAGCACTTCAAGAAGTGTTTACAGTATGAAACCATTTCATTCAACCAGTAAACTGATTTCATGTGACAGTATTGGCTTTGTAGAGAGCTCCTCTGTCTAGACAGGATGCAGTGTTCCTCAAAATCAACCTCTTAAAAAAAATTTAAAACAATCTAAGTAGCCACTAATCCTCTTTGTTAACATTATTTTTGCCAAAATGGAAATAAAACCATATAAGTCCCCAGGTTTCCCTCTTGCTTTGACCACTAGGAAATTAAGGCCCAAATTTAATATTTAATTACAAAGGGAAATTTTAGATGAGGTTTTCAAATAAGTTTCCTCTTCCTTTCCCATTCTACCTCCCCAGCATACAGTAATCATATAATTTAAGAAATATTTTGAAGAATTTATCCTGGATGAAAGCCAAGTAACATTCTGAAAACCCTATCTATTTTTGTCTGGTTGGTACAACACTTTAAGACCGAAATATGGGAGACAACTAAATTATAAGTGATTAGATGTTCAAGTCCAACAACTCTCCAAAGATCAAGAATTTGCTGACAAGTGGCTGAACATGGATTATATATGTTCTGCAGAAAGAGAAACAGTCTTTGCAATATGGAATCTATTTTGCAACACTAAATAGATTTGTGCCCCCAGCAGTTCTATCAGATGAATTGTGTCCTAAATATTCTTTGAACTGCTAAGCCTAAGTCAAGTTTAGATATAAAATGTTTCATTTTACATAACCCATATTTAAGGCTTCTGTTGAGCCTTCCACATGATTTGCTGCTGTGTATGTGGTTTTGGTGTGAGTCCAACTTCTTAACCTGTCTATGGTTTTAGTGATAAAAGTTCACAGTAACTTAAATAATATGCCAGCCCTGAAAGCTCTTGAGCTACTTGTCAGTGTTTCTCGTGTCTTTAGTATATTCAGATAAGATGAACTGAACCTTTATAAAAACTGACATTAATTGATATGATTCCCTGTATCAATAACTATCAATTTAAACATGTAATTCCACATTCTTTGTATGTTGGAATCTGAGATAATGGGATATATATATATATATCAAGATGGCATGAGCTTTGATGTGATAAAAATATAGCCCTAGAGTCCCAGTGACTGAGCACAATAAAGGTCTCTCTTTTATTCACGCATATCCAAATGGGAGTTGGCTAATTCTTCAGGGTTGCAGCCTTCTAGGCTGCAGCACAGAGACCCAGGGTCTTTGTGTCTTCTGTCTCCACCATCTCCACACGCACCCTCTGTTGTATCATGGCCAGAAAAAAGAGGGTCATATTGCATACTGAGTCTTGTATGTCTGAACTCAGAAGTGACTTGTGCCTGTGGCATATTGTCCAGACCAAATCACATAAGAACATGTAGATACTCAATAAGCAGAAAATGACTCTGACTATAATGTTTGCTATTTCTGGGGACAAGGGTGAACGGAGTTGATACGAGAGGATGGACAGTGGCCATGTCAGAGATTTGCATCCAAAGTCAATGCAGAGTCTTTTGGGAATTCTTATCATGGTAACAAATAAACAGATTTTCATTTCACAAACAACAGCTGGGAAGCTATTGCAGCAATGCATTCTAGATAGGATGCTTTTATGAACCCTGATGGTGGTAGAGATAGAGATCAAGTACTTGGCCACAGGCTCCACAGGACTTGTTGATGACGGGAGTTGAGCAAGTTGTTAGTGAATTGGGATGACTTCCAGGTTTCAGGCTTGGGAAACTGGATGACAGTTGGGGCATATTCGCTGGGAAATAGCAAAAGCAGCATGAGTGTGGAGAAGGCGATGGGACGGTTACGTGCATGATGAATTGAGCTGTGACACAGAGCAGATATTAATAGTTATGCTTTGAAATTGTGTATTTCTAATTCCTTCAAAAACAAAAGAAATGACTGCTTCCCAGAGGCTGGGACCCATACAGAAAAGGTGCCAAGGTCTTCTAAATAGTATCACACGTCTATTGAAAATTAAAAGAACAGCCAGACTTGGCACAACCTGTAACCCCAGCATTTGGAAGACTAAGGAAGGAGGATTGCTGTAAGTCTGTGGCCAGGTTGGGCTGCATTGTGAGTTTAAGGCCAGCCTGAGCCATGTAGTGAGGCCTTATCTCAAAAAAAGAAAAAGGAAGAAATAAAAACAACAGTGCCAGGCACAAGGACACATACCTGCAATGCCAGCTCTTTAGTAGTCTGCAGCAGGAGGACACAAATGTAAGGCCAGCCTGGGGAACTTATTGAGACTCTGCCCCCAGCTGGTTATATCCCTGAGTGTTGGAGTGCTTTTATGACACCCTGGTTCAGGCCCCAGTACCAAGACAGGAGAGACTGGTCCAATGCTTCCCAAGGGTTACTTCTCATTTTTCTGAAACACTTTAGAGCCAGCGTGGCTATGTCAGGTGCCCCATGGCCACTCCAGGAGATATTTGCTTCAGTAGTACGTTGATCAAGTCACAGACCTTTCAGAGACCCCCCCCCACCCAAACACACACACATACACTCCACAGCCTTTCTGTATGATTCCACCCCTCTGAAGCCCTCCTCAGCTAGTCTACAAGGGCCCTTCCCCTACAGGTGACCAAACAGAAAGCTGGACGCAGGACACACATGAGTCCACATATTTTCCTTTGTAAGCAGCCTCCTCATACCTTTCCTAGGTTCAGCCCATGTGTTGTTCCCTCTTATTTTACAGCGTAATTTCTAATACAGCCTCTTCCAGATGGAATTTTTGCCTCTTCATGATTTCTGTCTTGAAAAGAGCATACCTGAGGGTACACTAAGAACCAGTAACACCAAAGGTCACTGAAGCGGCCAGCAGCCAGAGTTGATAGCACGGAAGACGGCTGGCAGCCAGAGAATGGTGAGGAGCAATGGAGAATAGCTGGGAGCTGGCGTCTCCAGTGACTACAGGGGTTTCCTAGGCCTGTGAGAGCTGCTTGCTCTGAACAGCAAGGAGGGTCACTATCATTAAATGAGTGGATAGCCATAGCCCGGTGGTGTTAACACTAAAAGAGCTACACTCACTCAATTTCTATATGAACTCAGCAAGTACTCTCAGTCAACTGGTAACAACTTGGAAGCATATATGAGAAGGACCTCCCCTTTTAGGGAGCCCAGAAAAATCAAGCAGATAATGCCAATGAGAGCATCTTAAGAGTCAGTCCACATTAATTTCCATTTTAAGAATCCACTGTAGCCGATGACCTTACCATGAGAGAGACAGAGAGAGAGAGACAGAGACAGAGAGACAGAAAGACAGAGTGAGAGACTGAAAGACAAAGCAAGAAAGGAAAAAAAGAAATCTAAACAACAAAAGCTCAATTCACACTCAAAACTGTCCTCTACTCTACTGGAGATACTCAGTGTTACCTTGATCCTGATGCTGTGTGCTGTTCATTGGACCTACAGACTTAGACCATTTAAATCGTGATGGAGTTGTTTAGATGCTATGAAGTCCATGCCTACACCAGCATCTCCAAGTTGGGTTGGCAACCACAACCTCCATGAAGCTCTCCTTGCATGCCACAGTCAACTTCCTGTCTGCCCTCCTCTCTCCCTCCCTCTGTCTTCCCATCTCCCCTGCTCAGGATCCTGCAGGCTTGGTAATCATCTAGCTGGTTTCCTGGAGCGTGAGCCAGGCACTGCCTCTGTGTGCTTGCGAATCATGCCTACTGAAGCAATGCTTGTCATTGCCTCCAGGACTTTCAAACTATATTGGTGTTCTCCTCCTCCATACTTCAGTGAGATACCAGATTCAGTGCTTGATACATGAAAAGTACTGAGCCAACGTTTGTCGGATAAAAGCATGGATGTTACTAGATTCAGTGGAGACCATTTTTAAAAGAAAACTCTTACTACTCTACAATATACTTTAAGGTCACACACACTTTTTTTTTTTTTTAATAGCCTTCATCCCAGTGACACATAAGTCCTACTTAGTGATGAACACAAGCATACTGGTGAACACAATTTTCACTGACATCTGACTGGAAATAGTTATGTTCACCGTATATCAGCAGCCTAAGAATTCAACATACATGTGTCGAAGGAGACAGATCAACCTTCTCTGTGATACAGTTTCCCAAATGTAATATGACCATGATTCTTTCTGCAGACATGGAAAACACAGCAGGAGACAGAACAACACGATTTTAATTAGAAACATTCAGATTTACTCTTAATTTAATTCAGCTGCCCAGCAGCTATGATTAGATTTGCATCATGATGTATCTTCAAAACTATCTATTTTCCTAAGTGTAAACTTCCCCAAATATCATTCTGATGGATCCTGACACTTTAAAGCATGTCCCACTGTCCTTTTCTGTGCAGTAGACCAAGCATAGAGTGTTCACTCCTATATCTTTGTCACCACACTATCAGACCAGATGGCTGCTTCGTCATGGAATCAAGAATTGGGAATAATTTATGCTCTTCTTTGCTCTAGAATGTAAAAATAAAAAGCACTGGCTGCACACATACTCTGGGAGAGCAGCTCCATCCAGCAGGAACATCCTTGTCAGAGGGCATTGGTGTTGCGACTACATTGTCTTTAGGAACCAGTTTTCCTTCTATGGAGGCCTGAGCGCTCAGAGGGTGACAGAGAAAATTGTTGAAGCACAGAGCTCATGCTTCACCCCATAATTAAAGTCACCCCTCTTTGAGCCTCTCTTTGTTAAAGAAAACAAGTTGTAATGAAAATAGTCTAAAATGGGAAAGATTATATCTGAATCCCCCATTGTTTTATATTCAAGAATTTCTCTAGGGAGAAAACTACGAATGTTGGCTTGATATTCAGAGCAGTTGTTTTTGTGTCTGTGACCATTAAATGTTAGAAACGGAAGAGCTATTTATCCTCAGCCTGCTGAAGAGAACAGTGGAAATTTCTCTTTATTGGTCTATAAATAAGCAAAGTGTGAACACACCCTTTATTGGGAGAAGAGCCATGGCAACTCATTACACATACCAACTGGCTCATCAGGATAGCTTTATTTGATATTGCTATAAGCATGCAGATGGAGGCCAAGGCAAAAGATGGTCTTCAAAACTATCAAAAGTATTTAACCCTAAGATCTACTGCTATTCTCTAGGTGAAAGAAAAATATATACAGAATTATAAATGCTCCTGGTTAACACATGCTACTTTTAAGAAAAAGCGTAATGAAGTATCACTTAACACAGGTTCCAAAATGAGAGATACAATGGCCATTTGTTTCCCTTTCATTATCAACAAAGTAATGTGGGGCATTTGTGCTTTGTCTATCTAGTACCAAAACAATGGGTTCTTCAATAAAAACAAACACAAATGGAAACCTTTCTCAAAATACCAGCTAAGATGCCTGTGCAAGTTCTGCAACCAAAGATTTGATTACATGAATTTTATATATCAATTATTCGTGGTGGTGAACATGTAGAAAAACCACTGAAAATGTGTCAATTATATGGACAATATAATCCATCCTTTCTATTTGAATCTGTTTAATTGTTCATGTGTGTTAGTTTTTTTAGATTTGATAGCCCACAAAACAGCCAATTGCATGAGGGGAATTTAGTTGTGTAGGCAAAATTAAAAGGCTATCAGTATGAAAAGCAGAACAGACAGAGAGCTTAACAAATTGGCAGGAACAACAGGCAGCTAGCAATAATTATGTTCTCTTTCCAAGGAAGGAACTCTATCTGCCTGAGCCTTGTACGTGATATGAGTCTTATACTCATATTAATGATGATACCTCTTCCATCAATATCTTGGATTATTACCAGTGTCTGTGAGAGATTTTATTGGCTGCCGCAGTTCATTGAGAATTAATTGATATGACACACTTACTCTACATGAACTTGGAAAAAAAGTCTATCGAGTGAGTGATTTAATTCATTTTATGTTAATTATAAATTATGCCAGGAAACACTGTTATGGATGGCCCTGTTTCTAGCTTTCAGATTGCATGTGTGAGCAGTTTGTACTTCCGACATGCTGGATACCCTGACTTTGACTGACTAACACCTTAGGAAAGGCATTCATTTGGCATTCTCACTAATACTTGTAATGTGACATGTTCTTAAACAAATTAAGCCAGGAGGAGGCAGCAAAATGGCCCACTTATCTTTATTTGTAATTTAACCAATGTTATGACAGACAACCTCCACACTGGGCCATTTAAAATTTTTACTCACACTCTGAATATATTTAAATAATCTCCTCCATGTTTCATAAAACTGAAAAGGAAGAGGGTGGGGGTGGGGCTGCTGCCAAGTCACATGGAAAATGAAAGATCATTTCAGAAAGAGTTGCTGGTTGCACAGTAAGGCAGTCTCCTGGAGAACTCTTATTTTCATTTCCTGTGCAATGCTGTCAATGAGTAGATTCCTCTCAGTTCTCCCTGTGAGCACAGGCTCCCACTTTTATTAAAAGAAGTCCATCAGAACAGGGTCGTTGTTATGCAGAAGCGGTAACTCACATAATGGAGGATGGCATTTCTTTCCACTTGTGCTGGTCCGCTGGTTCTAATAGCAACCTGGAGCTCAATTTCCTCCTCAAGAACATTGCATTTCATGTGGAATGTCAATTATTAAAATGCAGTGTCCCATATCTTATGTCTCACTAGATGAATTCATTTGCAAAACTTGCTAATTTATGCAAATTATCCTTAACCTGTAATTGCCTGGAATCTATTTTACCGACTCTAGCTTTTGGCAGCCTGAAGTCTAGACATGGGAAGGAAATCCACTGATGCAGAATTTGTCAGTTCTGTCATCATTATATTGCTTATTGAGTTGTTTAAAAAAAAAAAAACCCACTACCACCACCAACAGATAAAAATGTGTTATTAAATGGAAGCCAGCCGACAGCTTGGGCTGAAAAATCTAGAGATTAAAGATAAACCAGAATGAGAGGATCTGATACCTGCATCTCCTGACACCCCTGAATAATGTTAGAAGCTAATGACCTCTTTTCTGGAAGAAACTAACTGGTTAATAACCCAGGGAGGGTCTATCAGCTACTGACTAAGACAGATATAGATGTTGGGCAGATAAGAAATTTCTTCTTGGGAGTAAGAAGGAAGCGAGCTTGGGTTTTAGTGAATAGAAAGCACAAAAGGAACTGTATCCAATTCTTTATTTTTGGTCACAATTTCATGAAAGGCGAGGCAGTCAGAAGGAATGTTTGTCCAGAGGAAGGGGATTACTGCATGTGTGTGCATGGGTATTTCCCGTGCATGCACGGGAGCTTGTGAAAATGAGGGGTGCAAAGGGGCCTGCTCCCTGCTGCTGTGCAGGTACCTCATTCATCAAGTCCTGAGGCTCCACTCCCAGCAAGCTGGGCTTTGCGCGTGCTTACGTCCGTGGCACCATATTTCCATCAACAGTTTGGAAGAGATATATGGCAGTTTTTGTCCCCACTGGCCCTCAGTGTTACAGTCTGTTTTTATGGGCAGTGTTGAAAGAGAGCTTTCTGCAAACCTTGGAGCTACTTTTCCTTTTGCTTTTTGTAGGTCAGGAGGTGGGTTCTGATTTCTGGCCTCCTTTCTGAATCTACAGAACGTAGACCTAATCCTTTTTACTGGGTGTTATTCATGCCCAGTTACGAAGGCCTGTGAGCGTCCTGGGTTAGATTAGCTAGGGAGAGTTAATCAGGGAAGTAGCTGTTGCTTTTTGTGTGCACATCTGAGAGGAAGTAAAGGAAAAAATGGGGAGGAAGGAGGGAGAGAGGGAGACAGAGAGAGAGAGGGACAGAAAGAGAGAGGGAGAATCCATGGAAACTATCAGCCCTCACAGACTCCTGCATCACCATCACCGGGGCCAGCCCCCACTGTCCTTGAGGATCCACTTTGGCCTGCTGAGCATGGCCTTTGACTTGCCTGAACCTCATGGTTACAAGGTTACAAGCTCCTTATAATCATCCCATTCCCCTCTCTTTTTTTTTTTGCAATCCTGGGGATCAAACTCAGAGCCTTCACACTGAGCTATATTCCTAGCCCTTTTTTCATTTTTTATTTTGAGCCAGCATTCTGCTAAGTCACTAAATTGTCTAAACTGGACTCAAACTTGAGATCCTCCTGCCTCTGACTCCCAGAGTGCTGGGATTATCTGTGAGTGCCAGCACACCCAGATAGCTCTTTTCAAGTGTACCAATACTAGCAAAGTGGGAAGGGCATTTGCTGCAGATAGTCAAATGGATTCTTTAAACTCCACAACAGATTCCAGTAAAAGAAAAAAAAAACAAAAGAATCTGCCTTGAGTAAAACATACAATTACCACTTCAAGGACCCTGCTCAAATTCTGAACAATAGTAAAAGAGCTTACATTTAATCACTCACTTGCTCCTGTTTCTTTAAGAATTGTGTTTTTTTAAATCCAGTAAGGATGATATTCCTTCTGGCCCACAGGATGCCAAAATGACTCGATGATTTATTTATGCTATGCTTGGCAGCCCATAGTCCAGATTGTGGCTGAAGCTAAATTTCATGAGCCTTTCCCTAGCGAGCATGTTTTAAAATTACATTAAAAAATATATTTTTGGAAAATCTCAGTCATGTTTGGTCTCGCCTCAGGCTCTGACAACAATGGAGAGGGGATGTAGCAATTCATATTTCTAAAGATCTTGTTGGTGAAATTTTTACTGTGAAAGCTTAGAAAGTGTTAAGCTTTCCATTTGAAGAAGGGAAAAAAATGATATTCAGACCTAAATGCTTTAGGGTATGGAATGTGACCTTTTGTATTTGTAGTTACTCATCTGGTCACTGAATAATTATTTATTGGGCTTCTCACTGTATCCCAGGGAATATCATAAGCCCCAGGGGACTGTGATGAACGAGACGAACACTGGTCCTTCTCTGCCGGAGCACACGCCGTGGAGGAGGAGACACAGGATAAACAGGTAGGTAAATACTGCAAGTGAATAGAACGGTTTCTGATCACGAGAATAGTGAGTCCTGGTTCAAAGTGGGCCTGCTTGAAGTGTGGGACCTCGTATGTTTGCCCAGAAGGACAGCTTCTCGAATGTCACATCTGAAAAGGAGGGTCTGGAAAAACAATTTTCTGGAACTTTTTACCTCGACAAGATCCAGGTAAAAAAAAATATGCTGTCAAGCTCCAATGACAGGGTTCTGACCAAAAGATGGGAGTTAAAGATGCCAAGTGGTTCTAGATGCAGCTTTATAGCTCAACATTGTGGATGCGAACTATGCAGTACTCTAGCCTACTTGTAAGGAGGACCAACTTTGCAAAGTCTGAATGAAATAAGGCTTGGGGGAGGAAGGGTTTTTATGAATAGGTGGTGAAAGGTGACACAGCAAGGAAAAGAATTTAAAATCCTGGTCAGTCTGTGCTGAGATGATTAATAGTGATACTTGCATACTACTCTATATTGTATCAGTTCTCTAAGATAGTACCATCCTCCCAGTGGGTGAAGAATCAAAGTCACAGGAAAATTACACAGCCTGAAAATGGTAGGCAGCCAGATACGGTGGCTCATGCCTGTAATCCCAGCACTCTGGGAAGATCAAGGCAGCAGCATCACAAGTTTAGACAACTTAGTAAGACCGTATCTCAAAATGTAAAAACAAAAAGAAAAGAAAAATGTTTTAAAGGTTGGGAATGTAGCTCAGTGAAAAGGCTTTGAGTTCAATCCCACTAACACACACGCACACACATTCACACACACACAAAGCAAAACTGGTCTCCAGCACAGATAATCACTTACTCAGAAGAACAAATACGTCATCATTTTATTTATTTATTTATTTTTTGTAGTACCAGGGAATGAACTCAGGACCTTGTGCTTGCCAGGCAGGTGCTTATTCCACTGAACTATATCCCCAACCCTACTTCATCATTTTAAAGAAAGCATTCTTTCTGATGTCACTGCTGCTTCTGTATTAGCTGAAAGTGAAAATTTCTTGTAATCTATAATTTCATGTTTAATTGTATCCATTTTGTGTATATTTTAAAAACTAAAATTATGTCTTCCGAGTACAAAACAACTACTTCATTAAGCACATAGGCAGAGAAACTTAATCCTATCCACCAAACAGATGGATGGAGGCTATGGTTTGCTGTAGAGACAAGTAAACAGAGGACTCAAGTTCAAAGACACACTCTGGCTCTGACCGCTGACACAGTGATACAGCTCTTACTGCACTCACCACTGGAAAATGAAGGTCAGAGGGAGGCCTGGGATTGTGTCTAGACCAAAACCATAACCAATAAGAACCACTGCAATTTAGACCTTTGCCAAAGAACTTCTGGCCAAGGAACAAAAATATTAATCATTCAAATTAAACTCACTTAAATCATTTTAATATCCATTTGTAGTAAACAAAGACTTCTTCTCAAAACATAAAATTTCAGAGAATTTATCACTTATTAGGGAATAGATGGAATTATTACCATGTAACATTAATTAAGTGTCAAAAGCATTTTAATTAATTTATTGGATACTAGTAAAACACAAGGAAACTGAATAGTACATGAAATTAGATACATTTCTGCCTTTCAGTGTGCAATCATAACTCAACAGGCAAACACAACTAGATACTCTTAAGTTAATATGGTTCTATCACCAGAAAACTTGTTAGTGATGAGCTTAAAAATTTTTTTATTGTTGTACAATTTCTCCATGATGTAGCCTTCAATGCCTGAGTCTTTTCATTGAGATTTTTGTTTGAGAAAATTATGTGTGTGTTTCTCTGAAGGTACTTAAGCATAAATTTGACTTAGGGTTATAGTAATTTTCTTGCCCAAAAGTATTGAGGGAGGAAAGTTCAACCTAATAGATACCTCTTCTGTGATAGGAACAATTACAGGATATTACATTGGATGTGAAGGCAAGCTTGAATATGGTCAAACCTCAGTCTTGGGGATGTGGAAGAATTTTCTTGCCTTATTCTAGTCAGGGTGGTGGCACTCTGAGGGTGATGATAGATGCTGGACTCTGGGTGACAGTCTGAGACAGGGTTGGAGGGGCTGGTTCATCTACACTCTAAAGGAAAGTTCCTCAACTCATTAAATGCCTGGATCTCCTAGGATTTATAAGTATTTTTCTCACCCAAAGCCAATATCTCTTGTTACTGTTGTTTTCCTAAGCTTTGGGACTACACTAAGTTAGTTTCACCTGTCTTATTCATAATGGATGGTTTCTTGATTATTCTAAAAGATTCTAAGTCAAAACTCTACTTGGGCTGGAAGTTCTTAGTCATTAATGTAGTAATAAAAAGGTCTAGTATGGGAAATATCTAGATCTGAAATTTAATCTCAGCCTTAGTAGTTCCTGTTTGAATGTGGTCATTTATTGCACTACTTTTTTGAACTTCAATTTCTGTATTTGTACATGAGAATCAGTGTGTTTATAGGATAAAATGAGAAAAGAGAACAGCACAAGGCATCTAGTAAATCCTCAAAACTTTGTGCAAGCTCCCTTATCCCCTGACTCTTGAAGAGCTTGCCCTTTAAATATAACTCCTTCTCATACATCATGTCAAGTTACAAATATGCAAAGTGGTTTTATGACTCAGTTTCATCTGACTGCATATTTCATCTGAAATTTCTAAATACTTCACTGCTACTGTGGAGCCTTCCTCTAATGTCCTCCTTGGATTTCTTGCTCTAGAGCCTTTGTATAAATGGAAAGGTATAGGATAGCATTAGCCTTGCTCAAATGAGACTTAAGTCAAATTCACCCACCTTATCATATAGCACATGGCATAACGGAGAACAGGGTTTCCATATATTATCCTCCAAGGTGATATTAAACTCCACTTTGCAGTTAAAACTTAATTAGGACCTTCTATATGTTAAAGCTGTCGTTCAAAAACTAAAAAAAAAAATTGGGATTAACAGTTATGAGTTCTGTTAATACTAAAGGAAAATAATCAAATTGATTGATTAATTCATCATTTTCCCCTCAAAGGGGCATCCTCCTCATTCACAAGGCAGGGGTTTGGTTCCTTTGAATTTGTGCATCTTCTTAGAGGCAGGGTTCTGAGGCAGGGTTCTGAGTAGCTTCTGCCATTCCTACCCCTCGGGCTGTTTCTCAGACAGCTATCTAGACAGGATCAGTGCTATTGCTTCAAGAGTTATACAAGGGCATGGGGGGAGTTATAGGTAATCCCTTCTTCTGAACTAGCTTGACATAAAAATTAAATGGGCCTGTAGCGTTTGTGAATTGCAGTGTTTCATGGGGGCCATGGAACACTAAGTGAGGCTGAGAAACAGGGTGTTAATTCAGGCCTAATCATTTAATTCCACTCTGTTATGTGCCGTATTTATTGGCCTCCTGGATCTGTTTTCTATGCCTGATAAAGAGACAGTGATTCTCTGAAGCTCAGTCGGGGACCATTTTATTTATATCATTAGTTAATCCAATAAAAGCACTGGCTTCAGATTCTTGCTGTTATTTTCTGTTTTGTAGCCCTGTCATTAACTATGAAAATGCCAACAGGGTTTTCATCTCCTGGGCTGGAGTGGCTTTGTGGTTGAGTAGGAGCTTGGAAGGAGAGGGCAAATTAGGTCTAGATTGACTGCAAAAGTCAAGTTTGTTGTTTCCAGATACAAATTGCCCAGGAGTCAATTCAGGTTTTAGCAGCAACTAGAACTTTCCATTAATGTGTATATTTGATTGATATTTTTCAAAGTAAATTTGGGTCCTTTTAACCTGTGATTCTCTTTATGAACTAGATAGGCTTTCTAAATTAAAAGAAAAAAAAAAGGGCTGGGGATATAGCTCAGTGGAATAAGCGCTTGCCTAGCAAGCGCAGGGTCCTGAGTTCGATCCCCAGTACCGCAAAAAAAAAAAAAAAAAAAAAAAAACCCTCAGACCTTGCTAGAACTCTTCCCAAAGCAAAAATAGTTCTGTTTTGGGCAGAAAGAGTGGAATGTGGCTGTAAGTCTGTTTGAGTATGTCAGGTGAAGGGAAAGCAGTGAAAAACAACAGCAGACGTTCAAGAGAATCATACTGTAGAGCCTTTCCTTTTTTTTATTTAAGTTTTAACTGCATAGTTTTATTGTTTTTCCAACAGTCTCTAAAATGTTACAGAAAGGCTGAGTATAAGGAAATGATGGTGGGAGATGGATTTATAGAGGTCACTTGAATTAATGATATGGCAATCAAAAGATAACACAGGTTCATTAATGTAACACACTGTATAATTGCTAGTGCTTCCAGTGTAGCTAATGTGTAGTTATCCATGTAATAACTGACATTATTTCATAGCAGATATGCAATTAGTTCATCTAATTCATTTGTGTAGTGCACAAATTAAGCAACTCATCATTGTTTTAACACTAAAAGGTAAGAAGTTTTGAGAGTAGGTGGACTTCTTGATAGGTCATATTTTTAAGTCTGTCTAAATCCTATATTCACGAAGAGAATGTGAAAAAATAGTGACAGTCAGTGGCCTCTAGGCTAATGCTGGTAGTCATTTGAAGCAATTGGCATGTCAGAAATTTGTATTTAGGAATGTGTGTGGGTGCAGAAAATTTGCTCAGAGGTATGTACATCAAAAATCAGAAGTAAGCACATTCTCTTTAGATGAGAAATGGATATTCACTCATTTTACATATATGTGTATGTGTGTGTGTGTGTGTGTGTGTGTGTGTGTGTTGATCATCTTCTATGGGACAGCTCATGATTTATGTCAGGCCTCCAAGCATTGCCTTGTACCTGATAATCCCAGAATCCTGTCTTCCAGAGGCGGCAAAAATTTCTACAGTCCCCAAAGTCATGTGACCTGAATGCAATGAGCAATGTGTCAGGTCCTCCTAAAACGTATAGATAACCTTGTGAATTGGAGTAGGACTGTGCTGTGTATGGAGACATCTAATAAGCAGTACTATCACTTAGTATGTGAGAACTTATGAATTGTTTTATCATCAGTGTCACATTTGATTTGCAGAATAACTCTTTGAAGTAGGTAGGGCAGGTATTTTCTATTTTACAGATGCGGTAAATGAGTCTCATAGAGCTCATGAGGCTGTTCCAAGGTCACTTGTCAAGCAAAAGAGTCGAGCAAAAAGCAGTCAGTTTCTCATCTCTAATCCACTCTGAACCCCCCAAAAGATGCAAAGAAGCAACATCAAAGAATGACAAATGGCCCCACTCGTGTCTCTGCCACTTGTAACATTTACAGTGGTCTGGTTGTCAGTGTTCAATCTTGTATTTTGGAGAGAAAATAAACTAAAAACGGGGAAAAGGATTTCCGAGAACATGTGGAAGTCTATGGAGAGAGCTTGACGGAATGGTAGAGACATTGGAGACCGCGGGACTATGGAGGAGGAGAAAAACGTGGTTGAGGGAACTGCAGAAGGGTTTCATGGGGAAGCCACAGACTGTGTTGAATGGTGGACAGTGGTGATGGTGGTGGGAGGCCTTGAACACAGGGTTTACTTTAGGGAATGAAGATAACTGACAGTCTGGGGTAGGAGAATGAAGTCATAAAAATGGCTTTTTATGAGGGTTAGTCTAGTGGAATGCAAGAAAAAGTAGCTGTTGTTGGCAAAGACACAAGTTCTGTGTCCACAGCAATGATCCAAGCATGAGGAAGCACTAATACTGCTCAAAAGAGTATGCAACCACAAGGATTTAGTAATTCTCGGCAAATTAGGAACACTATTTTTAAGTGTCCTAAATAATCAGCTACGGTTGCTCTCTATTCTCAAGAAATAACTCAGAATTAAACTTGGCTTTTAACACACGTGAAGAATGAACTAAGGCAATGATCTAAAATCCAGGGCAATACCTTACATTTAATAGGTGCGCAACAAATTTTTCTTACAATATTGAGGAAAACAGCACCCAGTTCAACAAGCAAGTGAAACATATTTCTCTAGATATCTAGCTTTTGTAGATGTCCATGTTCTTGTTATATCTTGGTTTTGAACATTGCTTTGATTCTTCCACACATTTTAAATGCATAAATGTAAACTAAATGAATTTGGAGATCATTGCAGGATTTTCTATTTCTCTAGGAGTTGAGTGACATAGAATAGTAGGAAGAGGACAGGACCAAACTTAATGTTAATCTAGAATCTTTACTATAAAAAATTCCATAAAACTTTATATTAGCCAAAGGTCACAATATCAATTAATCATGCCTTTAAGTGAGCTCTATTATTCTTAGACAGTCTTGGTTAAATGGTGAGATAAGATCAATCAGCTTTTAGCAAGGCCCAATTCTTCAGTATAAATTGTCACATTGCATAGAAAAGCTTGATGCACAGTTTCTTGTCATTTCTGGGCCTCAATTTTCTCATCTGGGACATGAGGATAATAGTACTGCTCCCTTCACAGATAAACTATGCAAATGTTGGTCAGTACTGTCACTGGTTTCTTTGACTCTTTGGGTGCCCCCACGTCCTGCAGTGCCCAGAGCCCTTATGAAATGTGAATGAAAACATTTCATTTTTTCCTCCCCACATGTTATAGTTCCAGTTACCTACCCCGGGTTTCATTTCACCCTACCCAGGACCCTCAGTTTAGCTAAGGTGTTTTCTGTTGCACACCAAGACAGTAATGAATGTTAATACATCTAGATGCCAACTTGTCCAAACAGTTTGTTTGCATTCTAACAGGGTTTAAAAGGCTAAAACTGAATGGTGAAAATGATATTAAATTTAAGTTCCTCAGTTAGCTAGTGAGAAAGATTCTGGCCAAAGGGGGAGGAGGGCCAAAACCACACCTATACCTAAAGCATATCTGGGGAAAGCCTGACTTTCAGGGGGTCCCTTAGTGGCTCATAACCAACACCCCAGGTTGTTGATCCCAGACCCTGGGTCCAATGATCAAAAGCTTTTTTGACTAATTACATATGTTACCACCACTTTCACATTCAGCACGTATGGAAGATGCCCTAGTTGGGTCTGGCATCTTTGCTTCCTGTAGGTTTTATGGCAAAGGGCTGCACCCTGGTGTCCACTGGTCCTCTTCTTGTGTTTGCAAATATGGGCATGTACTCACAGCGTGCTTTCTGTTGCCGGAGCTGAGAGCTGCCCAGCATTCCCGCATGTTGGCCTCTTTCCTCTTAATCCAATTGTGGCACTTGCTTCCCTCGGCCCTGGCACCTACCTACAGCTGTGCTTATTGAAGTGAGACTGTAATTTGCTGCAGCATGCCAGAGTATTAATAGACAATTATTTATTGCAAATCGGAACCATTTATACTGTTTACTGGCTGACACAATGTAAAATTTTGATCCAAATGTTAATGTGTCCATGACATTGCATAATTCTGTTCCATGCCATGGTTTTTCTCTTCTAAATAAATCGAATTTGCAGTACAAGGAAATGGCATTTTTAATGGTTGAATGATTTACAGCCTCAAACTTATAAGGGTATTATTTGTGTAACTAAGGGAAAATTGACTAATTGCAATAACATAGCAAATGAGACAATTTAAGTTTGTATTGGGAACAAATTTGTAGGGAGAAAATGAAAATAGCTCACAAAGTTCTTAAGCGTAGCTGAATAAATCTCACTTCAGCTTTACAGAGCGATTGTATTTTGGGGGAAGATCAGATACCTTTGAGGCCAAACAGACTTATAAATATTCAATTGAGTAGAACATAGATAAAAATTACCTCTTCATAAAGAACCATATGTGTGGGGGAGAGCACTTCCAATTCTCCAAATGTTTACTGAAATTGCCTACACAAATGTTTTCAGCAGTTGGATGAAAACAAAGAGCTCTATAGCAATGTAGTGTTTGTGGAAAAGGCACCAATTTTAGCATATTTACCTTCCATTTGTTGAGCATGAGACACACCACCAAGGAAGAAGGTTTCCTAATGGCTATCTTCATGAGTTTTCAAAATAAAGACTGTGCATCAGCAAAACCGGTATCACTTTCTTTCTGAGGGATTCCTCTTAGGTTGTTCATATCGATTCCTGTTACTGTGTTACCTTTATCCACAGAGAGACTGCTAAGATTTAAAAGTACCTCAACACAGCTCTAATTAAATCTTAAAAACTACACTGGCCGGTGGAAACACAAGGACACTCAAGGTGAAGATTCTCTGGTACTGTAGTCCATGGGGATCCCACAAAATAATGATGAGAAAAAAACTGATGGAGGGCGCTCTAAAAATAACAAAATATTTATGTGTACTTTCAAATTAAGTAAAACTGACCTTTTCTTCACCAGTTGGCAAGATCCTTGCTCTCATTGGCACTAGTGATTGCTTTCTTGGTTTTCTTTCCTGCTTCCAGCCATTCCCTTTTCCAGGCTATTCTTCATAATTTAGCTCATCTTCCTTCTAAATGTGTATCTTGCCGTGCTTCTCTCTTTCCAAAAGCCCTCACCATGATGGTCAGGATAAAGGACAAGCACTTTGGCATGGTGCTCAGTCCTCTGAACTTCCCACCCTTCCCTTCCTTCCTCTCCCCACAGCACCTACTCACCCTGCAAGCCAACATTCAGCTCCAGATGACTCTTTCTTGGATCAGCCCTGTGCTTATCTCTAACTTCAAGGTGTTTGTGTATTACTGTTCTCTCTCTTTGTGACACCCTTCCACCTTTGACTGGCTTTTACTGATGCTCCAGAATGAGTTGGATGACTTCTACCCTGAGAGACCTTTGATGAACCCATGAGCCAGTTGGCTGCCCCTTCCCTTAACTTTACTGCTCTGAATCCTGGCATTGCTACTCTCAGAGAAAGCCTGGTTCTTTCAGTACCTTCTCCACTGGGATGGAAGCTCCTTGAGGCTACAACTTCTTTACTGGGTATGGTTGCAGAGTGAATATCTACAAACATATGAGGAATAAGTGAAATATCCCCTGGAAACCTGTTTTCCCAGACATGAAGCATGGTCATGTTCAGAGCACAAACATTGTGTATACTACCTTTTCTCTCAAAAAGGACAGCTTATGCTTACATAAGGGGTCATATAAGGCGCTCAGAAATAACAAAGCAGAATATAATAAAGATCACAAGGAAAGCAAGACTTCTACTGTGTTTCAAAATATTGAGATCAAATTCTTTAAAAACATTATCTTCTCTTTCATTTAATTACTCACTTTGAAATTAAGTACCCTGGAATTAAATACTCATCCAAATACTTATTAACTATGTGGCCTTGTGTAATTTACTTTATCTAAGCCTCAGTTTCATTTGTAAAATGAAGTTAATAATATTTACCTTCTGGAATTCTATGAAGACGAAGTGAGATCATACCCAGGCTGTAGTACACAGAAAAGACAGGAAATAGAGCCTGAGAAGTGATATCAATAAAGTGCTCTACTTTTTCCTTCAGACCTGCTCCACTGTGCTTCAGGTTTTACCACTCAGAGCTCATATTTCAACTACTGGGAAGATATCTTGGAATAGGACATCTACCTACCTATGGTAATTAGCTTGCTTTTAAATTAGATGCTATGGTTTGTGTCTAGATGCCCCCCCAAAGCCTCACGGGGTGGGCTTCTAGAGTTTATGATTGATTCATGGTCCAGGGTTGGGATTATGGGGAGGGTAGTTTGCACACGATCTAAGGGAGGAAAGAGACTTGCCCACTGCCACACCTCCCTTTTGGCTCTTGCTGCTTTTGCTGTCTTCTGCTGCCATGAACTGTTGCCCTCTGCCGCGTGCCACTCTGCCTTGGAGCCAGCCAAGTATGGACTGAAACATCCACAAACTGAGCTAAGTAAATGTTTCCTTCCTTAATTCTGGGCATCAGGTATTTTGGCTCAGCAATGACAGAAAGGTAACCAAGACATTAGGACTAAATATAGTAGTCACTTCTTTCCAATACTCATTATAAATTAATATTTGGTAAGGCTTCCTTGCTACTAATTTTCATACTTTAAGCTTTAATTTGTATGTTCTTGAAATTATAAGGTCCAAAGGATAGAAACCATAGCTTATATTTTGTAGATAGGCAAAGACTTTTTGTTAAATTTGAATTGGGGAACTTGAAAGAAATCTGATTCAACTAGTAAATTTTTGGATAGACCCTCTTGCTGTGTCCATTTCTCTTGAGTAGACCTCCATCCAAATTGAAAAGGAGCCAGGGGAAAGTAATAACTGCCTGTGGCAATGTAAACAACTGGGGATTGAATGAACAGTTGAAATTGTATCAAACTCTAGTATTAATTGTAGTGCCCATATCAGATTTAAGAATCAAATACCATTCTTATAACCTACCTGATAAATTAAGTCAAAACTATTATTCATCATATTAATAGTGGACCTGGATACATATGTTAGTTTAAAATTTGGGTTGCAAAACTAGACAGAGCATACAACTATGTGATTTTGTACAAATTACTTAAGCTTTTTAAACTCTTGATTCTTCAGTCATTTCACAAGTGTTGTAGTACCTACCTTGCAAAATGGCTTTGTAGGTCAACTGAAATAACAGATATAGGAAACATAATATAGAACTCCATGAAGGGATGTTTTCATGCTTATTTTGAAGATAAGTCAGAAAATCTGTGACATTGTAAAATATGTTGTTATGGTTTGTGTTTAGATGTCATTTCAAAGCCTCATGGGGTTATAGACAGGGTTTTCTAGAGGTGGCTGAATCTAGAGTGTGTGTTGCTGGGGTCAAGAGTGTGTGATTGCTGATTGTTTTGGGATAGTTCTGGGTGTGCATAATGGGAAGACACAACACAGATGTGAGTGCTACCTGCCCTTAGGGTGTGTAGCTTGGATAGAATATAAGGGACAGAAAGAAGATCGCTGTGGTCACTTGTCACTTGCTGTATTTGCTGCTTCATGCCCACCGTGAATTGCTTCTCCTCTGTGATGCTTCTTTGCCATGTGCCAGCTTGCCTTGGAGCCAGCCAGCTATGGACTGAAATCTCTATAAACTGTGAGCTGAATAATCCCCTTCCTCCTTGTCATGGTTTGTGTCTGGGTGTCCCCCCAAAGCCACATGCAGTCATGGGGCAGGCTTTTAGAGTTTTTGATCTGTGAGTGTGAGTGTTACGTGTCCCTGGGGTGGATAGTTTGCATATGTAAGGGAGAGAAAATGGCTCCTTGCCACCACTCCCCCTCCTTTTCGCTCTTGCTGCTTTTGCTATTTTCTGTTGCCATGAAAGGTTGCCCTCTGCCATGTGCCACTCTGCCTTGGATCCAGCTGAGAATGGGCTAAAACCTCCATGCACTGTGAGCTAAGTAAACCTTTCCTTCCTTAATTTTGGTTGTTAGGTATTTTGTCTCAGCAACGAGAGAAAAGTAACTAAGACACTGTTCTATCTTTGGGTGGTAGGTATTTTGTCTCAGCAATGAGAAAAATAACAGGACAGAATTTAAAGAGTCCTCTTGAACGAGATTTTTACATTGTTCTGACTTGACTCAATGCCTACTCCACACTCATGGAGCAGTGCAATGTGATCTTCCTCGAGGCTGCCACAGAATGGCATAAGTGTAAAAGAGGCATTCAAGAAACAGGATCGACACAGCTCAGAGTCCTGATTAAATAAACACAAGTAGAAATTTCCTAAAATATCCACCTACCATATTCAGTACATGACACCTCTTAGTCTTGCTTTCTTTGTTACTAAGCAAAGTTGGGATGTGGAAACATGAATTAAAAGGAAAAAAAATACTCGTCGTTATTCTCACAGAGAAGTCAGGAAGGTTGTTGAGCTCAGTCCTCCACATTTAGGAAAAGTCTTAAATTAGTGTTGAGCATTTTTTTTTAAAAACACAACCACAAAGACACAGTGGCAAGTTTGAAAGAAAATATACATGAGATAGATTTCAACTTGAGTCCCTACGTTGGTTCACAAAGCCTGTGGCACACTATTAGGAAAGATTATTTGTACATCACTTAAATGTCTTTGGGATGACACAGTGACCTTATATTAAATATTCTGTGTTAAGACACTAAATTTATGAATCTTATTGACAGTATGATCTAGTATATATGCTCCTCTTTTTAACCCTCAAACCTCTAAAATTAGAAGTCCTCCTGGCCACTCTCATGACTTCTAAGAAACACACCTTTTCCAATTCACTCATCTGGCAAAGGCCTGATTTTGAACAGCACAGGGAAAACACCCCCTTTTCATATTAAATGTATTTATTTTTCTTTCACATCTCATTTAAAAAGAAAGGCCATAAACAGGAATATATTGGTTAAGAGCCAGTTTTTAATTATATCCAGTGGAAGAATTTCATGGGAGTTGCATAGGCCTGTGTCACTGATGTACATCAAAAGGAATTCAGATTTTATATTATTTGTTCTAAACCAGAACATTTCACTTATTATTCATAATACATGTTGAAAGCAGACACCAAAATGGCACATTTGGAGCCTTTTTGTGCTCACCCGCTAATGCACATTAACACCAGTACACATTCTGTATTACAGATCCATAAAATGCATTTGCATAATATTGAAATTATAATCCCAAATGTGTACTAAAAACCTTTATGAAAAATTGTTACTGCTCAGCTACTATACAGTGGCTAATTTTTAATCTTCAGCCTCTCAGATGCGAGTAAAGATGGGATATTCTTTAAATAAAAATCACAGAAGTATGAGCGAGGAACTTTCTCTACCCTCTTTTAAGCAGACAGTTTTTAGGGGGAGGGAATAGTAAGAAAAGTGTTGAACAGTTGTGTTCACTTTGATCAGGTCATTTGTGGACAGAGGGCTTGACGTTTTAGATTAGATGGAAGGATCTCTAATTGCTTTCTATCATCTGTGGGATGAGGCTTTAATGTCTGTGTTGAAGTCCCTGGAAAACCATCAAAGTATTGCTAAAGTAGCAAATAGTTTATTAAGAAAAACTCCTGGCCATATATATGCTTGGTGCTGTGGTAGACTCTTGAGGAAATAATAGAAATGAACACTTCCAGTATTGCAGTAAAGTAGCTATCTAACTCTTACGATGAAATAGAGCTTCGAAGAGGGCTGACACTTGCCAAGTCTCTCATTTCTCTGATGTAGACCTGTATCTGTTGACTCCCTCATTCCAAGTTCTGCATCCATCACCGGTGTTAATACACACATTTGATTCTTCAAAGGATCCCACAACTGTGCACTCAAATACTTTTCAAAGAGTTCCAGAAAATTCCGTCCAGAATTAATGACACTGAATTGCATTTCAACCAGGATTCTTTGATGTGCATTTCAATAAGAGAAGCCCAAGAATGGGCCGAATTTTCACTATGGGGGAGAAAGACCCTGCTTTTCCTCTGTGGAGCTGTTATCTCTAGGCCATCACCCCTCTTGCCTTTCTCATGGTTTCTTGGGCAACCTCAGGAAGCTCTGCTCAGTTCACCAAATTGTGCAGTAAGGTAACTTCTCTACAGCTTTCTCTCACTTCAGCTCCTCCTTCCTCCTCTGTTTCTTCTAAACTTGACAGCTGGGGAAGGAAATAAGACTCAGGCCCCAAAAACCTGTCACCTGTTGCAGAGCCATCTTATTCCAGTGGCTTCCTGACAATGCCATGGAGAACCAGAGATGAGACAAACAAATCCCCTGCTTGATTTGGGGAGTTTGGGTCAGGAAAAGGGTTTCCTTCTTTTCCATTAGTCATTTATTTAATTTCTATTTATTTTCCTTAAATGAGTGTCACATACACAGAATGCAAATTCAAAAGACATACTAGTTGAAAAGTTATTTTTTTATACCATGAAAAGTATGTCCTGGAAATGTATGTGATTGTAAGGTCACAGTACATGTGAACTTTTCATTTTGGTAGATTTTGAGAAACTGTCCACCCTAGAGATCGCACAGTTTACACTCCTCCTCCCCAAAACCACAGCAGCAGTGTATCAGGGCCCCTTGGTTTAAACTTTTATATCCAGAGGTTCTGGGAAGCCATAGCTAACTCCTGAGGAAAGATGGATTCAGAGGGAGTTAGACAGAGGCCTGGGTTGGTGGACATCTCCTGGACACATAGTCTGTTCCCAGGAAAGTGACAGAGAGGAAGATCAGAGAACTCTTGATAATCCCATTCTATGCATTTCAAAGACTCTGAAATTAACACAAACATATGCGTCTCTTGTCTGCTGCTAAAAATCTCCTGAAGGTAAATTCCACAGCTTTCTTGGGTAAATCGTTTGGGCTTCTACAACTCTTCTGAAAGTTGAGATGGTTTTCCATGTCTAATATAAATCTTTCCTGCATACAATTACTTATAAAAATAAAAAAGTCTGGTAACACTTCAAGTTCAGCTACCTATATAACATGGTGCTATATTAGCATAGCTAAAGTGTGTATCTTCCTTTTTTAAAAATAGCATACATCTTGTAATTCACTTTAGAGACCCCTAATACCAACACAAGAAATAGCATGAGCCCTTTTATTTTATCCTGCATTTAATTTAATAATGGTTTTTATAAAGACTGTGTGTGTAACTGACAATTTTGCAATGCTTCCATCTTTCCATATTTTATAACCATAGTACTATACTTTCATTAAATGCTGATTGATGTATAACTATCTCTTTTTTTTTTTTGGTACCGAGAGTTAAATTCATGACCTTTCTCTTGCCAGGCAGGTGCTGTACCACTGAGCTATACCCAAGGCTGTTTAACTATCCTAACACCCATCCAATATCACTTCTGCCAGAGGAGACACTGTCTCTGTAACTGAGAAGCTTGTAGGTCATTTCTGAGTGTACCTATTCCTTGCTGTCTTGATATAGTAACTATTTTAGGAAAATTTGGCATCCAGAAAAACCCCTAGCGTTGTGCAAATCCAAACATCTGCTTATACTTTGACACTCTCATTCTTCAAAGGTTAGTTGGATTTGCAGTTGCTTTGTTCAACAAGACCGCATTAAGAGCCCAAGGATGCACATTTAATTATTGGGAAGATATGTTTGACAGAGCCATGGGGGAAAAAAATTACCCTTCATATTCAGACCAGCATTAACATTTTTATGGAATGAGATTGCCTGAGAGTCAAAGAAGAGGGAAATCTCCAGGAAAATAAATATGAATCTATTTGGTCAGTCTTTGCCTACTGATTTACAAGACGCCAACCAATGACTCTTTTCTCTGTTCCCTAGAACTCATCAGCGTCCTGTTAAACTGGCATTTCTGATTTCTGCTAAGGTTAAAGACAGCAAAGTAAACTCTGCTTCCAACAATAAATAACAGAGGAAGTTATTCTTTTCATTCAAACAGGCTTTAGATCACAGAAGACAGCTGCAACCAGGTGCATTTAGCAACATTTGTCATTGCCATGAATGCAAAACATGTAAAGAATCTGCTGCAAACTGGTCTATAGCCAGCCTTTTCCACCTTAAATATTTTCCCATTTGCAGCTGTGGCTGAGTCATTGTCACCCACCACTATTACCATAATGAAGAGCCCTGGTGACTGCGGTAATGCCAGCAGGCGCTGCCTGGGTTGTTCATTCATGCAGGTCATCAGTGCCAGGTCAGAGATCATACCCTGGAAGCCTTTCTGTTATCTCAAGTCAAAGATTGGTAATCTTCTCCCCGGGCAAACCTGAGATAACATATGTCAAGAGGCAGCAGCGACTGGTAAGCCAACTCAATACTCACTGAGCCCCACCCCTTTGCCTGGCCCTCTCTTGCTGCCATCCAGTTCACTGCATTCCAGGGCCTCACAGGCCTTGACTAAGGGAAGGAGGGAATAGGAGCCGGAATGCATCACACATGCAGCAACTGGGATGTGGTGAGACAGGAACTAGCAGGTGAGCAGTGGCTCATTTAGAAACATGCAACTGGGTGTTGTTTGTATATCAGGGACCCTATGTTAAGCTTGCCCGTTGGTTGGTAGGGATGCTGCTCTGGAGCTGGAGATGAATTTTCAGAGAGCTCAGCGTTACTTCCCATCTAATTTGTGCACAAGTTGAAGGAAGGCACTCTCACATCAGGGACCTGCTGCAGAAAAGCTGCATGGTCCTGAGATTTATTTTCCTTCTGCCAAGTATATTATTTCCAAACTTGCCTCTTCAAGCTCTTGCAAACTCCCTTGAAAGATGATTTAGCGAGTTAATGAAAACAACAGCAAAATAAAAAGCCATGTTGATGAGGGACAGAGGTAAAGTTGGGTTTAAAATGAGTGACAAACCTCGTAATGAGGTGTGCAGCTTTGTATAGGGAGCGATTTCTCTGCGGTACTTTTCCAGATGTGATGGAATGCATTTATTTCTGTGCTCATCTGAACCGAAATAATACAAATGAGATACTAAAATGATATCATTACGTGCAGAAGTAGGCAAAGAATTTAGAACCCCAATTCTGTAAGTTAACAGCTGTGCGTGAAGCGATTCTGAGCTACTCGGAGCCTGTAGGAACCTGCCTAGCTCGTATGCACTGCCCATGATCTACGCGTGAATCCTGCATGTTGATAGTTCAAGGCTACTTTATTTCAGGCAAAAAATAAATAGCTGGTAGTAAGAAGTCTGTCTCTACTGAAAACCGCACTACAGTTGAATACAGCCACTGCAGTAGTGCAATAAAACGGGATGAGTTTAAAACTACCAGATGGTACCCTGTACAGTGCCTGAAATAAAATAGAGAATTAGGGTGCCCCAAGGTGTGCACAGGAAAGGCAATTACATGAAATAAATGGGCCTCAGGCCTACAGGATGCTCAAGTATGCTACACAGGAGACATATAGTACATCTGGTGAACAGATTTTATCACACGCTGGAAAGCCATAAAGCACGCCGTTGAATATCGGATCCCCATCTCACAATGACGTTTTACCTGTGTTGGTATTCAGTGCTGTTTATTTTAAAAGGTGCTGTAATCTCAATGATGTGTTTTAAAAGCCTCCTTAACACTGTTTTCTACTATGCACCATTATAGGGGGGACAGATTGATACCATGCACAGAGAACCTGTGGACAAACAGCCACTGGGATTGTAGGAGATCCTGGTTTTATTTCATTTATCTCACTGCTGATGCAATTTGAGTAATAGGGTTATACTTGTCAGCACTCCCCATTTGGGAAAATGCCAACATATTTTTAATGCTAGTTTCCACATCTCTGTAGATCCACTACGGTTTCCCTGCCCACCTGCCTCTCCTTTTTCTTAGCCTTCAAAGAAAAGGCTCTTTTTGATAGTTGAGGGGGTGGCTTGTGGGGAGGATTTGTTGACACAAAGCCCTTTCTTGTTTCTTCCTCCACAGAAGCAAACCTGCTCCCTGCTTGAAAATGGTGTTCTCCTTTCTATTGTAAAATGACTGAGAAACACATAACATTCATTATTGTTTTAAGAGTTACTGTAATAAAATCCTTTCAGTACTTAAAGATACTTTTAGTGCCCCTTCTAGGATTCATCCTCGCTTTGAT
This sequence comes from Dinomys branickii, assembly GCA_004027595.1. Classification (NCBI taxonomy): domain Eukaryota; kingdom Metazoa; phylum Chordata; class Mammalia; order Rodentia; family Dinomyidae; genus Dinomys; species Dinomys branickii. The sequence goes on along the minus strand of PVLD010013774.1, from coordinate 6,664 downwards.
AATTGGGTAATTGCATCCCTTCCCCCACCAATAAATATTTTCACCCAATTAGGTTTAAAACTATAATAAATTTTAAAGAATTATCATCTGAAAATTCATACCCTAGAACCAGTAGTAAGTATGAATATTTATCTGAAGGCTTGTGCAGTGAAATCCGAGTAAACACTCTTGTTCATTCTGTGCTGTGGCTCAGCTCCCAGAGCTGCCACCGGCTGGTGGCTTCCTGCATGCCCGGCAGGAGCCGCAGATGCCAGGCAGCACCTGTGCCCTGTGCTGCCCAAGTGGTGCTCAGACAAGCAATCCTTCACTCCCATGTCCCTGCCCTTTTTTGTTGTTGGTTTCCAGGCAGCATTCACTTTGTTTCCATGTGCTCACTTCTCATTCACTTATTCACTCATTCATTAATTCATGGCTTCATCCCTGGTGGCTGATGCCAAATGCAGAGAGAAGCTCAGAATGATCAAGGTGGCTGCTCGTACATGGTGTATCTTCCACTCCTTCCCATTCGCTCCATGAACCAATGTGTCCAGATGAATCTTCCAGGCCTTGATTCCAGTGTAAGCCCTTTATTTCCCAAGCTCGTGTACTCTCAATGCTATAGAACAACTGGTGCTGTCAGTGCTGTCTCTCCAAGGATGGCATTGTCCCTGCCATGCAGATGGGTAATAAGCACAGAGCAGCGCCAGAAGATGGTCCACAGGTTCACATTTCATACTCTAGCCTACTGGAGATGCTGGATCTCCTGTTCTCTTCTGTTGAAAGTAGAAATTCCATTGCAATCCCAAAGCCTGTTTTGGCAACAGTGACCCCAGGAGCCCTGAAGTCAAGAGGAAGGACGAAAAGTCACAAATGGGAAAGCTGAAGCACAGCCTGGCAAAAGAGAAAACTGCAGGGGTGAAATAGAAGAGGGGAAACCATTACTAAAGAAGACAGAGGCCCCAAGGGAGGATACTGGGGTCCTGACCAGAGCACTCACCTGGTCTTCTCAGACCTGCCACCTCCTTTCAGCCACTCGATCCCTTCCTCATAAGCCAGCCCATTCTAAAATGGGTCCCCAGAGGCGAGTGTGATCTTCCCTGATCACCCCTCCCACCTCCACCAGCATGGTTTCACCATATGTTCCATTCCCACCCATCTGCACACAGGGAAAGCCAGCGGCTGTCACTGGACGCCCAGGTAGTGGCATTCCAAGTGACATGCAGTAGGGGAACAATGACCTAAGACACAAAAACAGTAAAACTTAATCTGGTGGTAACATGGTTTTGGTTTCGAGTTCTGTCAATGAAGAGTATGCCAGTCAGGATACAAAGTTTCTAGGAAAATTATAGAGTATTTAGAGGGAAAGTTTAGCTTTAATGGCTTATATAAATTTTGAGAATCTTGAAGACATTAACATGGAAGTCATTTTTAAAATTCAGGCTCTTAATACCTGAAAAATACCAGAATCTAGAATTTTTGGCTCTTTAGAAACCTGCCTGATAGGTGGGAGCTTTGGTGGTGGCAATCAGTTTACAAATAAGAAATACCCCAAAACTTGAAGTTCAACAGCTAACTGGAGCTAAAGCAGCCTGGAGTTTGGATTTTTATACCATACACAAAACTAGTCAATATCACTGCATCGATACTTCATGTTTTATTCACTCTGAAGCATTTCAGACAATGTTAATTGTATGCAAAGATTCAAGAAATAGTCTAACAGAAGAGTCGGAAAAAAGAGATGGGAAAGAATGACAGTTTCTCTTTTGTGTCTAGCTTCAATTTTTACTGTATTCAGATTTTTCATCAGATCTTAATAAGTAATGTGAGCCAAAGTTGCAGGCAAGAGTTGGGTAATGATGGTGGTGGTTGTAGATTTTTAAGGAAATAGGAGGGAGAAGTGTGTGGAGGAGGCTCTTGTTAGGAATCCTGTAAGCTTATTTCAATGCTGTCTCTCCAAGGGCAGTGTGGGCTACAGGTGGCTGCTTCCCAGTCAATGTCAGTTGGTGTGTTACCTGCCTTGAGGAGGAAGTTTTCTGGAAGAAAGCATGAGAGCAGAATTAGCCAAGGTTCCAGGGAGCCTCTCCTTTAGGAAGTAGCCTGAGCACGTGCAGAGAAAGGTCGTTTCTATGGCAGCCGTCACTAGGCACTCTGCCAGGGAGGCTGTCTGGTACTTAGCAGACTAGCGGATGCAAGATGTCGGCATCTCCACACCACTCTGCTATAATGCAGGCAATTCATGGGCAGCCCTGGGCTTTCACAGCACAAGGCATCAAACAGATAGATACAAAGAATGCATCTAACTTCAGCTAATGCTGATTTCTAGCTATGTAAATTTAGGCAGGTTATTTCATCTCATAGTCTCAGTTCTTTATTCTGTAAAGTGAACATAAAAATACTGCTATTTTTCTCATAAAATTATAATGAGAGGTAAAGGAAACCACCCACATGAAAATACATTGCCAGGCTTATAGCAAGAACTCAATGATGTTTAGCTGTTGTTATAAATAATAACTCTGTAGACAAGGGTGAGTAAACTAGAGGTACAGAGAGAAGAAGGAGGAAATGAACTTCTCTTGTAATGGAGCATTGTAGGAACTCATCAGGAGACACAGATGAGGAAAAAAGCCTTGGAGGAAGGACAGTGCAGATGGAGGCCTGTGGGCGGGGAACAATGGTCACATTGCTCCTGCTCTCCTCGCGGCACAGGGTTTTCTGTCTTTAGCATCACTTTCCAGGGGTGGCAAGTGGTGAGTGTGAGAGAACAAATCAGAAACCTTTCTAGAAGCTGGTTTGTGGCAGTGAGTGATGAGAACTGCATGGTAACGTAGCAGGTAGGGGTCAGGGCTATCAGTGACATGGAGGTATAAAGACAGGTTGAGAGGGGAGACAGGTCCTGAAGTTAAATGTTGATTATTAGGAGAAAACTGAAGTCAGGACAACTCCAGGTTTTGAACCTAGGGATGCTGTCAATGTCTTTCAAAGGTCCTTAGAGACCAGAAGATCTAGGGTCTCTGTGTGGATACTAGTACCACTGGAAAGTCTTTATGCTCAGAAAAAATCATTCCTTTCAAGGGGCTTGAGGAACTGAATGAGAAGGGCTGGAATGAATATAAATGACATCAGATGTTTGCATTCAATTTTCTGAGATAACAGAGTAAAATACATTTTAATTTGCAGGGAAATAAGAAGCATAGTGAAAATATGCATCTTTAATCAATCTAGAGATAATTCCAAAACTATTGAAAAATACCTGACCTGTCAGAATTCACCAGCAATAATACAGTATGAAGCAGAAATGAAACTACACTGTAGAAATGTTTCCATGCCAATCCTATTAGCTAAACAAATCTGAGATCTGTACGGTTTAGAGGTCAGCAAAGACCTCACTAAAGCAAACTTCCTTGTGCTGGATAATAGAATGATAGGAAATATAATTTTCCAAGCTATAGACAGAAGAGAAACAGGAAGAGAGAGGCTAGTAGTATATGAGAACAGCTCTCATAAATAAAAGTCCATAGATGCATACCATATTTTCAGTTATCATTTTGAAGGAAATTTCTATGTTTTCACTACCTTTTCTCCCCTTAGTGTGTTGAATGTTGAATTGTATTTCTTTGGCACCAGTAAATCTCCTTTATCAAAAATCAGTGGCCAAATCTGCTTACTTATATATATAATAACTTATTAAATGCACATTTACTATGCATATGTGGTATACTAGACTATGTTAGGTATTGGCTGGTATAATTCCTGCCCTCTGAGAGTTTAAAATCTGTAGGAAAGGAATATGTACACAGATAAATAAATATACCATGAGGCGGGGATCAATATTATGAGTTCTATGAAGGCAGTGCTTTGAGGATAGGACATAGGAGGCAAGAGCTGTGAATTCTCCTGTTGGGGGGGGACTGAAGGGCCGCACAGGTGTTTAGATCCCATTAGATCTCATCAGTGAAGGCAGGGATGTGAGCAGGTGTGGTAAGCAGAGAGGATCAGGAATAAGCTAAGATGTGAACAAGCATCAGAAAGTTTGGTGGTGGGGAGGACAGGAGTGTGGATGAAGCACCTTCCCATCGTGGAGGGCCAACTTTCATCTCAGTGGGTTCTACATATAACAAAGATACTGTTTTTAGCAGTGTGGCACAGAGAGACAAATAGTTCTGGAGCAAGGTGACAATGGCCTGGACTGGCCTTCTTATTGAAGCTATAGCAGACAGACGGAAAGGAGGAGTTGGGGTCGGCAGACACTGAGGACAGAGAATGAACAAGGCCAAAGGACCTGCTGGGGATCGGGGTGGGTAAGCTGTTAGAACAAAGTGTTCTTTTTTTTTTTTTTTTTGCGGTACTGGGGATCGAACTCAGGACCCTGCGCTTGCTAGGCAAGCGCTTATTCCACTGAGCTATATCCCCAGCCCCCGAACAAAGTGTTCTTTTCGTAGTTCCCATTCTCTTCAGCCTTTCTCTCTCACCTGACGTTGTGTACCACTCCTAACTTCTGGAACCTGTCTTGTTTCTTTTAACGAGGCAGCACTACCCTGCTTTTACTTTATAACATGAGCAAAACCCTTGATAAATGACCTTTGGTAAGAAGTTTGGCTCTTCATTCCAACACTTATCTCCCCCAAAGATTAAGTGACTTACGTGTCTTGGATCAAGTTTGAGTTAAGTGGTGGATCCCTGATATCATGAAACATCTGCTGAGCTGAGTTCCACTTTGCCCAGCGCCTGCCCCTGTGGAAAGACAAAGGGAAGAGATTTGTTTGCAGGTGTATACAATGTGAACTTTGGAAACTGAGATGTTCCTAAAAACTTTCTTGGTGGGGGAAGTTAATGCTTCATACCAGCAGGTAAAAATAGTTTGAAGTTCATTCCCAAAATAGTGAGTTTTAAACTGAGATTTGATTTGGAATGATGGACAAATAAATCTTCCCAGGCATCTCCATGAAGCTCATGTTTGATCCAACAGACATCAATGAGTCTTTAAGAGCCGCATCGGCCCATCCTGTCAGAGTCCCCTCTGAAATTACAGAGCCTCCAGATATCTGGAAGCTATCGTGCAAGCACGATAAAAGCCCTCTGAAATTTTTGCTCAAATAAATGAGTGTTCAGATAGCTATGTTTCTTAAATTAAATGACTCAGCCATTGTTCACTTGTAAAATACCCAGGGGTCCTAGTCTATATTTTCAAGAAATGGGCTGCAACATTTCTCTTGGAAGAACAAAGCAGTTTAGGGGCTGTAGGAAATCACTAGGTTCTATTTTTGTTTTTCACACTGCTAACTTAATAAGAAATATGCTGATGAACACAAGTTTTTCTGGCAGTCAGTTCTCAGGTCCTATCTTTAGTGACCAACTAAGGTGCAGGTAGCAAAATAGTTTAGTATCTGAAAAACTGATTTGGGACACAGGCTAACATTATAAGGAATCAAATATTTTGTTAGACTGTGATGTGACAGGACTCAGAAGTTAATAGTCACATAGGGATGGAACTCTCACCAATAGAACTACTGCTCAGTGTTCTATCAGCAAGTGGTTGAAAAATCTTTTGTTGCCATCTCACAAGCCCTCTTCTTTGATAAGGATAAAAATTAATCGTTATTCTTTGTATCTTCATGAAAGGATTGTTTCCACCTAGATTCAAAGTACTGCCCCTTTCTTTTCAACATTTGAGACAAAATATTTTATATCTGCCAAGTATGGTAGAAATATTGCCATTTAAACTTTAAAAATTCATAACAGCAAACAATATGCTGCCACTAAACCCCCTCATAACACTCCCCATCCCTTCAAACACTCTTCTCCGTCTTTCTTGCCCCTTTCTGAAGCAGTTCTGGAAGTGTTCCTTGGTCATGCTGTCCTGGTTGCCTCAATGTATGCATCAATTCAAAATGTTCACTTTTCATGGTCATTGTGACTTTTAGGAAGAGCCAGAAGTTGCATACTGCCAGTTCTAGCAAATGGGTGAATAAGGACACACCGTGTGCTTTTGACGAGGCCGCCTTTCCGTTGGGCGTCACGTGGAAGCAGCATTCATCGTGCTTTTCAGTTACACCTCATGAAGACACTCATGAGAGAAGACTTCTACAACCGCTTCAGAGAGTGACAAGAAAAATGAGATAAGAGTGTTCAAAGGGAGGGAGGAGTGTTTGGATGGGGGTTACAGCAATGTGTCTTTTACTGTAACACAGTTTTTGAAAAATTTATGAATTCACCATATAACTTGACCACCCTGTGAAGGTATGATAAGCAAAGCTGTATATGTGTATTTTTTTTTTTTACCTTCACTCTAGTTTCTTAAGTTTTTTTTTTTTAATTTTATTTTAAAGACAAAAGAATGGAGACATATGAACCAGAAAAGCCATAAACAATACAGAAAATACAAAGTTATACAAAATATAGTAGGGAATTAGAACTGGATGTTGTATTACATAGTTATCTTCACATTAGTTAACACAAAAACATTAAAGGAAATACCAAATTATAGAGAAGATAGTAGGGAATTTGCACTGGATGCTGTATAATATAAAGTTATCTTCATTTCTGCTAGTACAAAAACGACTGAGGAAATACAGAATTATAGAGAACATAAAAGGGAATTAGCTCTGGATGCTGTCCTACATAATGTTACCTTCATCTTTGTTACTCAGGTTACACAGATGATGGCCCTTTTGATCAGTTCGTTTTT
>PVLD010013773.1:0-54743 GCA_004027595.1 Dinomys branickii | reverse complement strand
TGCCTCGAGGCTGTGGCCTCCTGCCTCTCCACTCTGTGGGCGGCTGCCAGTGGGGAGCGGTGGGGTGCATCGGCACCCACATCAGAGCCACAGCAACTCCCAGGGATCCAGCCAAGGAACAAACGGGAACTGGGGCACAACAGCAAGAGAGAGCTGCAGATGGAGGTGGCTCACACGACACCATGCCCTTCTCACTCCAACATCAAGCAGGAAGTATGAACTGAGTTACTGGGCTTCAGCTCCCACCCTGAACACCCTCTGTGAGCACCTTGAGCCTCGGCGGCCTGCGCAATCACCACCTGTTCCTGACAGCAATGGGACGAGTCCACAGGCTTCAAGACTCACCCCAAACTACTAATACGAGCAACAAGAGTGTCTCCATACTGCTTGCATATATGAACCTTGTATGAACCCATGGCGACCGGGTAGGCAGCAGAGAGAGAACCTCCCGGAGGAATGCCACTCAGACATAGCAATATAGCAATACGTGAAGGACAGAAAGGAAAGAGGTGGATATCCTGAACTTGAGAAGGATCTGAAATGGGAACTGAAACCCTCGGAAAGTCTAAGCAAAACCTCCTCTGGAGGAGGGGATCAGAGATCTGCCATGACTCAGTCGGAGGGAGATGAGATAGAGAGGGAGGAGGTCGCCGCTCCAAGCACACCCTTGGCCCACGCCCTCGTTTCGGCATTCGCAGCTTCAGCTTCCGGAGACCCATTGCCCAGCTGCAAGGGGTGAGGAACGGTAATGCTGGAGATCAGGAGGAGGTGAGAGGAGAAGAAAGGGCCTCTGGCATCAAGGCAACGGGACAGAGCCAAAAGGGTCACAGAGGGCGCCCTGATGGGGGCGCGTGCCCCGCGGCTGCTCGGCTGAGGGCCCCGCCGCTGCTCCGCAGTGGGCCCTGTGGCTGCTCCGCTGTGGGCCCGGCGGCTGCTCCGCAGTGGGCCCTGCAGCTGCTCCACTGTGGGCCCCGTGGCTGCTCTGCTGCTCCTCAGTGGGCCCAGTGGCTGCTCCGCTGAGGGCCCCGCTCAGGGCACCTCATGGACTGGACCCGCCCCCACCCATAGCACGATGACAGGGTGGAGCTGGGCGGTCTGCTGTAAGCAAATGTGCTTTCCCACCTCCAACCATGGCAGTTTGTATACACCCATGTATGTTACAGTATAGTCTGAGGCAGCTATATCTCTTCCCAAGGCGAGAGTCCAAGGATATAGATAAACCCAGGAGTACAGTTATATCACAGGGAAGATGACTGATTGAGTGGTAGGGCAAGAGAGATGAGGGAGGAGAAAACTGAATGATCAAATGGGCCATCATCTGTGTAACTGAGTAACAAAGGTGAAGGTAACATTATGTAAGACAGCATCCAGAGCTGATTCCCTCTGTGTTCTCTATAATTCTGTATTTCCTCAGTCGTTTTTGTATTAACAGAAGTGAAGATAACTTTATATTATACAGCATCCAGTGCAAATTCCCTACTATCTTCTCTATAATTTGGTATTTCCTTTAATGTTTTTGTGTTAACTAATGTGAAGATAACTATGTAATTCAACATCCAGTGCTAATTCCCTCCTATATTCTGTATAACTTTGTATTTTCTGTATTGTTTATGGCTTTTCTGGTTCATATGTCTGAATTCTTTTGTCTTTAAAATAAAATTTAAAAAAAAAGTACAGATAATACACTGACATTTATGGGGAAATAATACTATGTGTTGGGCCCGCCCCCTGCTCGCCTGGACTCCTGTAACAGGCGTGGATCACGCTCTCGCTCGCTCTCTCTCTGCCGCCACCTTGGTTCCGCATTCTCCGCACAAAATGCCCGGTGAAGCCACAGAAACTGTCCCTGCCACAGAGCAGGAGTTGCCACAGCCCCAGGCTGAGACAAGGTCTGGAACAGAATCTGACAGTGATGAATCAGTACCAGAGCTCGAGGAGCAAGATTCCACACAAGCAACCACACAGCAAGCGCAGCTGGCAGCAGCAGCTGAAATCGATGAAGAACCAGTCAGTAAAGCAAAACAGAGTTGGAGTGAAAAGAAGGCACGGAAGGCTATGTCCAAACTGGGTCTTCAGCAGGTTACAGGGGTTACTAGGGTCACTATCCGGAAATCTAAGAATATCCTGTCATCTCAAAACCAGATGTCTATAAAAGCCCAGCTTCAGATACCTACATAGTTTTTGGGGAAGCCAAGATTGAAGATTTATCTCAGCAAGCACAGTTGGCAGCTGCTGAGAAATTCAAAGTTCAAGGTGAAGCTGTCTCAAACATTCAAGAAAATACACAGACTCCGACTGTACAAGAGGAGAGTGAAGAGGAAGAGGTGGATGAAACGGGCGTGGAAGTTAAGGGCATAGAATTGGTTATGTCACAAGCGAATGTGTCGAGGGCAAAGGCAGTCCGAGCCCTGAAGAACAACAGTAATGATATTGTAAATGCTATTATGAAACCAACAATGTAACCGTCTGAAAGGAGGACTATTTTTGGTGTTTCAAAAAGGTCACTGCAACTTGGTTTGAAATTTGTACTGTTTCTATCCCTAATAAAGTTATGACTTATTGGATGAAAAAAAAAATACTATGTGTTGGCATATACTGAAGATCGGGTAAAAATCCGGGGTAAAACCCACTTAGCCAAAACAGCTAATTCCTGTTAAGGGTGTTAAGGGAGAAGTAAACTTGGCTAACTCTATGAATGCTAAGATTTTCATTACAATCAGAATTTTTTTTTTTTTGGTACCAGGAGTGGAATTCAGGGCCTTGCCAGGCAGCTCTGTGCCACTGAGCTACATTCTCGGCCCCAGAATCATATTTGGTACTTGAAAATCACTAAAACTCTTAGGAAATAACAAACTTGCATGATGTAAGTGAGCGCAAAGAAACTAGGAGCCAGAGAAAGAAAACGATCGAATGTATGCCGTCCTTCAGTATCTACAACACAGAATCTGAAAGTTTCGTTTGTGCACTTACTCACCCATGTAAAAGTGCAGTGGGAGTACTGCATTAGTGTTTGCTCCACCATGTACAATTTCTGTAACTTTCAGCAGAAGGTCTTATTTCTCAGCCCATTTATTTATTTGTTAAAGTTGGAGCAACATCAGATCAAAGATTACATTAAAGGCTTGTGGCAAGAAACAATCCATTCAGAGCTTTTTGCTGGGCATAGTGGCACACACCTGTGATCCCAGCACCTAAGAGGTTAACCCAGGAGGATCACTGTAGGTTCAAGGCCATCCTGGGCTACATAGTGACTTCAAGACCAGTTTGAATCTTTAAGAAGGGAGTGGGTCGGAGCTGGGGATACAGTTCAGGGGCAGAGTGCCTGCCTGGTATGTGCAAGGTTTGGAGTTCACTTCCTGGCACAAAAAACAAAGAGGTGAGTGGGCTACAGAAGCTCTGCTCTGGTGCACGGCTGAGCAGCATCACTGCAGTGAGCTGGCTGTGTTGGAGAGGGTGCCTGAGAAGAGTACGCAGCTGACCTTCTTGTCCTCCTCCTCCTCCTCCTTCCTCTCCAACTCCTTTCCCCGCCTTTTCTCCCTCCGCCTCCTCCTTCCTCCCCTCCCCTCCCGTCTCTCTCTCTCCCCTTTCTTGCCCTTCCCCCAGCCGTCATGAGATTACCCAGGAAGAAGAGCCGCCCCAGATGCCAGGCCCTTGACCTTAGACTTTCCGCCTTCCCAACGGTAAGAAATAAGCATCTGTGCCATTGTATGTCAGCAGTGTTCAACTTCTTTACTTTTTTGGGGCTCACAGCTAATTGTTTTGAGTCACAAAAGACAATTTGGACTTGGACTTTTCGGCGGTGTTGATACTGTTAAGGCTCTGGCAGCTCCTTGAGACGGACTAAACGCGAATGCGATGGACACGCACCTTTGGGAGGGCAGGAGTGGAATATTATGGTTTGGATCTAAAATGGCCCCCAAAGCTTGTGTGTCTGGAAGAGGTGGGGTCTGGTGGGAAAAGCCACAGCCCTGGGGCATGACCTTGAAGGGTGTATCTCCCTTGCCAGCTCTTCCCTTAACTCTGCCTTCTGACTGCTGTGCTGTGAGCAGCTTTTCCTCTGCTAAGCCCCTTGGCCGTGCATCCTGCTTTGGAGCCAGTTATCTGTATGAACTGAAACATGAACCAAAATAAACCCATCCTCCTCCAAGGTGCAGGTGCCAGGTGTTTTGTCTCGGCAGTGAAAAAGTGACTAAGACAGAGAAAATACTTGAAAAGGATGAAAAAATTGAAAATAGCAATGAAATAACTGTAAAAGAACCAAATGGGGCCCCCAACCTGCAATACAAATGTCTCCAGTTAAAAGGCCATGAAGTGGACTTGGGAGCCGAATGGAAATGATGTCAGAAAGCATCAATAAGCTGGGTGTGGTGGCACACGCCTGTAATCCCAGCACTCGGGAGGCTGAGGCAGAAGGATCGTTGCAAATTCGAAGCCAGCCTGGGCTATAAAGTGAGCTCAAGGCCAGCCTGAACTGCATAATGAAACCCTGTCTCAATAAATAAATAAATACATAAATAAATACATAAATAGCAGACTTAACCACCTTTCAGTAATTCCATTCAGTATTATGAGAGGACTTCTGCTTCCATCCCTGATAGAGTACCAGGGATACATTTTGTTTTCTGCTGTGGACTACAACAACAAAACTTGGCAAACATGAGAAGTAAAGGTTTCCAAACACTGGGAAACTGGACATGCAGGGTACTGAACCCTGACGAAAAGCAAGCAAGGGCTTGCTGCCTGGAAAAAGCTTGTGTCCTCCAGGGTAAGACAGAGAGCCCAGCATGAGGCACCAGGCCTTCACAGTTTTAGCAGTGATGGTCCTGCTCCTGGGACCCCGTAAATCCTGGGTAAACTGAGAAGGTTGGCCACACCACCCGCTAGAGATCAGGGCTCTCCCCAAGTTGAAAATGCAGAGAGAGAATAGTGGTTGGAATTCACAGGGCAGATTGAAACAGTTTCGTTTCCCAAAACTCAAGAATATATCTGAGGATAAAAGGAAGAGATTAGGAAAGTGTTTATTAGAAATAAAGAAAAAGGGGCTGGGGATATAGCTCAGTGGAATAAGCGCCTGCCTAGCAAGTGCAGGGTCCTGAGTTTGATCCCCAGTACCGCCAAAAAAAAAAAAAAAAAAAAAAAAGAAATAAAGAAAAAGAAGCTCTTGTGGGAGAGCTACAACAGGGGAAAGAAGACTGACGTGTTTTCTTTGTCTAGGCCTAGGTCAGAGAATGGGGTCAAAAGAGTTCAAAACCGACCATCCTGTATGTCTTTCCTTTCCAGGTCTGTGTAAGGAACAGGCGGCAGAGACCGCCTGGCTTCTGTAAAGGCTATGTGGTGTGGAATGTATTATGCCTAGGTTCACAATAAAATAGTATGGAGGGCAAAAGGCCGTCTGCAGGAAACAAAGAGAAGTGGGCCTTTTTTATAGGGACCGGAAGGGGGCAGGGACATTAGGTGGGAAGATGTTCACAAACATCTGTGGTCAAAGTTTTCCAGCTGTCTTGGCACCTCAGTGGGCAAAGTTCTTGAGGGTCCAGTGTAAATTTTCAGGTGTCTCTAGATGTCCAGGGACCTGCAAGATTTCTTGTCCTGTTTTATCTCTTTTGTGACATCCTGTGCTTGCTAATGACAGCTTTGGTGCTGAGCGGTGTCCCCACTGGGAACAATGCCTCTGCTGGCAAACAGGTTGGGGGCTTCGAAAGCTGGGTCTGATTGGAGCCTTAGAGCCCGGAGGTGGGAAGGGGAAATTCTAGACAAGAGTCTTCTTCCTGTGGGGAAGAGTCTCTATCTCTCTATTCTCATCTCAACCTTAGCTTTTGCTCTTGTGTTCACCTTTGTAGGGTCAGGGGTCTGTGGACTACACAGAGAAAATAGACAGGGGCCCTCAGGGGTCTTCTAGCTAATCCTCACCAGGAGTTAAAAATAAACTTAATGGAGAAATCTCACGGAGAAGCAGTTCAGTGCTGGAGGTAGAAAAAGAGAGAAAAACCAAATTTAAAAGGCACCACATGGCCTTGGGATTTGCACCAAAAGAGCAGAAAAATAACTGACAGGCAGGAGGACACAGGCAGAAAGCTAGGTGCACAAATGATAAGGTGCCCCTTTCTCCAAAAAATGTAGGGAAAGCAAGGGACAGGGAGAGACCCTAAGACAGCATGCACTCGCCCAAAGCACTGACGCATACACACAGCCACTGGGTACTCAGCTGGAGTCTCTGTGTCACTCTCTCCAGGGTCATTACAGAGCTCAGTAGACAGCAGCGTGCCCTCTCACCAATGTTAACTAAGCATGAAGCACCCCCTTGCCACCTAGCTGCCCAGCCCAAAGGTAAGGTCTCAAAAGGTAGGTCAAGGACAAGTATACAAATAGACAAAACCAAAAAGCTGCACAAGATGACTAGAAGATATGACGCTGGCAGAAGTGCCCGGAAGCCAGTCCAGTTCTGTCAAATTCTGGGTAGAGGGGGAAGGGTCACTCACCCCCTATAAAACAGCTGGCAACAGAGGGCCCGTGGGCCCTGCATCTTCCCACATCCCCTACCCTGTCATCTCCTTTCCTCTCCCTTCCTTTCCCTCTTTACAAGTGAAGTGTCTTCCTTCAGTAAGCCTGGTCCTTCTAACTTACTGTGGGGCTGAGTTTATCACCACAGTGGCCTGCTTGGACAGCAAAACAGCAGTGCTCAACCTCCAGCTGTGACATCTTTGGTTCCCTGACCAGGAGCCAGATGTGACATTTGGATCTCTAATCTTGTCTTAGCCACAAATTTTTAACGTGGGTGGAAAAATCATTTTCTTTTACATTTTTTGTTTAAGTCTTCCATCCAACATTATCTTAGGCTTCTCTAATTGCCTACTTGTAATAATTAACTAAGCTATTACGAGGTGACCAGAGAAGAGCTTTACAGAGAGGGCATTCCAGAAATCCGTAGCTGATTCCCTTGTCTTCAGCTCATTGGTTAGTGTAGGAATACAAGTCACTGCATCAGTCAAGATAGTACCTTATCTGCCAGAAAGGAGCAGGCAGAACGGCTCCTGGAGCTCACCCACAGGCCTAGTGGAGAAATCTCTCTCCACACAGGAGAGAGCAAAGGAGACGTGGTCACAGCAACAGAGACGAAAGAGCCTAGACTAAACCTCGTCCAGTCATGCTTGACAAAGCACACGGCTTAAGCAGATCTAGTGGCTTCCTGCAACTCACCTATGAGCCTAACAAAGCCCCCCAAATATTTAACAAGTACAAAAAAAATTTAAGAACAAAAAGGAGGAATAATTGGGGTGGGGAGGGAAGGGACCAAACCAGATAAAAAATTTTCAATGTCTGGAATTTAATAAAAACTTACCAGACATGAAAGAAGCATGAAAACACTTAAGTAATAGAGAGAAAGCCCAGTGAATACAAAGAGACCCCACAGTGAAGCAAATGATAGATCTGGTGGTCAGGGGATTAAAATGCTACTAGAAATATATTTAATACATTCAAAGACCTAGAGGAAATTTGGAAGCTATAAACAAACAGAAATGAACAGAGCTGGAGGACAAGTTCAAGCCGCCCAGTAAACATGTCATTGGAGGCTCAGCAGGAGGTGGGGGAGTAGATTCCCATACCCAGGTTTCAAACCTACTTACAGGTTTTTCAACAACTGCATCAAGAGTTGCTTTTTCAGCCAGGTATGGTGGCAGACACCTGTAATACCAGCACTTAGGAGGCTGAAGCAGGAGGATTGCTGTGAGTTCAAGTCCACCCTGAACTACATACTGAGACCGTCTCAACAAAATAGACTGAGTTCTGTGCAATCTTCTTTGGTCCTCTTGATTGATTCCAGAAATTTCTAAAAAGCAAAATTTGAATATCTTATGCAGTAATCCACAAGTGAACCGATGGGGCAGGGGGTGTACTACATTCGCCAGTGGTCATTCCACAGGTCCCCAGTCTGTCCCGCACTCATTGTCTGGGCATTGTTCTCCTTGGGCCTCCTTTGTGTACTCTGTACATAGTTAGGCCTAGCATGGTTACATCTACAATGAACATGTACAACAGGTTTTTTGCTTTTTGGTTTTTTTATTTTTGTTTTTGTGTTTCCTTTTGTGGTTCTGAGAATCCCACCCAGGAACACTCTACCATTAAGCTACTTCTCTAGCTTGCTTTTTGTTTGTTTGTTTGTTTATTGTCTTTTTGAGATAGGGTCTATGCAGTTCAGGCTGGCCTTGAGCTCACTTAGTATATTAGGCTGGTCTGGAACTTGTAACAATCCTCCTACCTCAGCCTCCTGGGTGCTGGGATTACAGATGCGCGCCACCACACCTGGCTTTTAAAAAAATTTAAATAAAGGGTCTTGCTAAGTTGTGTAGGGTGAACTTGAACTTGTGATCCTTCTGCCTCAACCTCCCTCAGTACTGGGATCACCACACCTGGTCAAAGGACAGAACTGTAAAACATTATTCCCTGAACAATACATTTATTTATTTATTTATTTATGTATTGTCTTTTTGAGACAGGGTCTCGCTATGCAGTTCAGGCTGGCCTTGAGCTCACTTTGTAGCCCAGGCTGGCCTTGAACTTGCAACAATCCTTCTACCTCAGGCTCCCAAGTGCTGAGATTACAAGTGTGCACCACCATGCCTGGCTGACAATATACATTAACAATAAATAAATAGCACTGAACAATAAATGCTATTTACATAGCATTTACATAGCATTTATGTTTTACTCTGTATTGTAAGTGATCGAGAGGTGATTTAAGGTATACGGGAGGACATCTGCAGGCTGAAGTCAAGTACTGTGTCGTCCTGTATAAAGGACGCCAGCATCTGTGGGTTTTTCTTCCCAAAGGGGATCCTGGAACCCATGTCATGTGGATACTGGGAGATTATACTTGGATAGACGATGGTCCCCCAGTTACTCAATAACGCACGACCTAGGTGCAGTTGTGAAGATATTTCATAGACATGAATAAGCCTCAAAAAGCCAGATCAGCTGGATAGGCCTGACTTCATCCACAGAAGGGCCTTGAAAATAGGACTAAGGCTTCTTTGGAAAAAGAAATCTCTCTTGTAGACAGCAGCTTTAGCCTAGGCCCATGGGTTCCACCCGTCTTCCAGACAACCTGCCCTATGGATTGCAGACTGCTCTGTCCAGCCCCTGCTCTTGCAGAAGTCGGTTCCTCACAACAAATCTCTTAACACATACTCTCTTGCTTGCTTTATTACACGTTTATTCATCCTCTCCACCTGTTAACCAGTGCATTTTGATGCACTTCAAAGTAATTTGCAGCTATCACATGCTTCCTCTTAAATAGTCAGAATTTATATCATAAACTAGAGCGTTTTTTTTTTTTTTTTTTTTTGCTTTACTGGGGATCAAACTCAGGATCTTGTGCTTGCCAGGCAGGTGCTTATTCCACTGAGCTGTATCCCCAGCCCTGTTACATTTTTCTCTTGATTTAGATTTAGATAGAAAGTCAGAGACAACGGTGGAGTGGGAGATTCAGCAGTCTGTCCCTCCACTGAAATAACACACTAAAAAGATGACCACCATCGACAATTTTGCATCTCTAGATATGAGAACATTTACAGGGAGTATTCGATGAATGCAGACAGCACTCACCTTTAGCTGCTGTAGCTTCCCTGGCAGCTTTCACTGGAGGCTTTAGAGAGAGATTCACACCTTTTATTTTATTTTCAATTTATTTTAACTTATTTTATCTATCAATCTAAACATTTAAGGAATCTCTAACCACAGACATTTCAGTGACCACATATGAGGAATACAAACCTTCAAAAATACTACAGAAAAGTGACTATACATTAGGCAATTGCAACCCTCAACAAGAAATAAAAACAATTGCTGAAGAGATGAATGTAATTCCAGAGTTATTACATAATGCTATGCAAGTATACAATTGTAAATAATTACAAAACATGCCAAAAAATAGAAAATACCAAGCTCAGGTACAGGGAAAGAACCCTGATTTTTGGCAGGAACTATTTCTGAGGAAGCCCAGATAATCAACTTACTACTCAGACATTAAATTAACCGTGCCTCACCCCAGACGGGGCATTAAACCCGGGGCCTTTGCACTGAGCTGTATCCCTAGGCCCTGTTCATTTTTTATTTTGAGACAAGCTCTTGCTAAGTTGGTAAGGTGCTCAAGGTGAGTTCAAACTTGCAATTCTCCTGCCTCAGCCCACCTGTGCAAATACTTAGATCTGGTTGCTAAGGGCTGCCTCCCCCTTTGCCTCCATGCTCTAACAGCCTTCTAAGCAGCCTCGTCCTTCTGCTCAAGAAAGCTGACAAACTCAGCTTAGGCCAAGACCTAAGTGTCCAGGGCCACGTGCTGTGCTGGACCTCACCCCTTACGAAAGACTCATACAAAAATCCTTGCCTGACTCTTGTGGTGATAAAACCCCTCAATCCTGCCACAGGCCTGCCCACAGAGCTTCTCAACACACCGTGACTGCCTGGCACTGTCTGATAAACTGTTCTTGAGTTGAGCAGACTGAAAAAATAAACCCCCTGACAGATTCTGAGTATACCCTATTTAAGGATGGAAGTAGCTCCATTAGGACAGGCTAGATATGCTGTGGTCACGCTGGACAGAGTTATCTTGGCCAAAGCTCCGCTGCTACTGCTTCCTGCCCCTGTCTGAAAACCTGCCACTAGTGATGCAGAGCCACACCTGCCCCCACTGCATGTTCTGTAAGCTCAAGCCACAGCACTGGCACCTGTACCACTGCAGCCAATTCAGGCTTCAGCATCTGTGTCACTGGCCCTGACTTCATGCAGTGAGATGGACTCTACACAGAATAAACCCCAGGAATTCCCTGCCCGAGCTGAGAGAACAATAAAAATTTGTAGGCTCTGCTGTGAAAAGTCATCCCCAGACATGGCCTACCCTTGATCATTGGCAGTGACAATGGGCCTGCATTTAGCAGAGATAATTAAGTAACTACATACAGCACACAGGCCACAAGCTCTAAAAAGGTGAGAAAATGAAACACAACTCTACAGAAACAGCTGGTAACTAGCTCCACAAAAGTTTAGTTGAAAGCCCAGCTATACCTGTAGACATCCCTGCACACACATATAACCCAGGTGCATATTAACCACCTCTACAAGTTTCACAACTCCAGCCTTAGATGTGCTGGAAATTTTCCCTAGACAGCTCCTGCAGGACTCACTCTGAAGAGATGACGCACTCAAAGCCCTGCTCTTGTCACTCTGGACACTGATCAGTCCACGCACAGATATTTCTGAGTAACAAGAGGGGGAAATGAAAGGGAAAAACTGTAAGAAAGCAGGGTGCCCATTTCTAAGGTAACTGCATTTGCCAACTCAGACCCTTTCCTACACCTTCATTCCCTTATAAAACCCCCAATCTCATGCCAGCGTGGTGGCACACACCTGTAATCCCAGCACTCGAGAGGCTGAGGCAGAAGGATCATTGCAAGTTTGAGACCAGCCTGGGCTACAAAGTGAGCTCAAGGCCAGCCTGAACTGCACTGTGAGACTGTCTGAAAAAGACAAAAAAAAAAACAAAAACAACTTTTACCCTGTGTGATTTCTCTCTTGGAAACTTGCCTGCTATCTCTCTTGAAAGTGTACTCGGTGATCTAACTAAACTCTTGCATTTCTTATGTAAGAAATTAATTTACTTTTTGGCAGAGGAAGTGG
This sequence comes from Dinomys branickii, assembly GCA_004027595.1. Classification (NCBI taxonomy): domain Eukaryota; kingdom Metazoa; phylum Chordata; class Mammalia; order Rodentia; family Dinomyidae; genus Dinomys; species Dinomys branickii. The sequence goes on along the minus strand of PVLD010013773.1, from coordinate 43,073 downwards.
GAGAGACAGAGACAGAGATAAGGAAAGAGACTCTGGACACCGGGGGCAGTGAAAGTGAGGCCTTTAATCCATACTTTGCAAGAGTGGTGCCTATATACACAGGAACATCTACCTGAGAAGCTGGGGTTTTTATTTCTAGCTCACAGGAGCCCCTCACCACCATCTGCCGTGGCCTGGGGTGGGGGTTCACAGTCTGCGCTGAGCAGTGTGTTCCATCTCACACCTGTTGTTCTCCCTACCCTTCCCTTTTAACCCTTCCTCCCTCTGTATTTCTCTTTGCAGTTACTTTTAGCCTTTCGGCTTTCTAGGATTTGGGAAGACTTGTTTAGCAATTATCTTTTACCCTAGAACCTTATCTCTGGCATGAGTTTCTCTACAGCCTGGTGTCTTGTCCACTACTTGAACAAGTTAAATCCAAGAATGAGGTTTAGTAGAGTGGTTAATGAAATATGGACAAATTTAAAATAATTTTTCCTCTTACACTTATATTCCTTGTGTATTATTTGGTAAATCATTTTACCACCTGTATCCCCAGCCCCTCCACTGCCCTCTGGCATGGCAGACCCATGTAACTTTCAGCCTAGGAAGGTGTCAATCTAAATAACAATGAGAGAAGTTCACTAGAGAATAATGATTTTTTCTAAAGTAGCAGAGCATGCAATGGGAAATGTGTGCCTTGGAAAACTAAGGCCTTTTTCCAAGGAAGGAGGCAAGAACTTTTTAAAGGCAAAAATAGGGTGGGGGGTGAGAGTCAGTGGTAGAATGCTTGGCTAGGATGTGACAGGCCTTGAGTGTGATCCCCAGCATTGACAAAAGAGGAAAAAAATTTACATAAACTGCCTGGACATAAAGTTTATCTACTGCAGAGGTTGGGCCTCGGCAACTAATTGGGCAAATGGGCAATTGCACTAATGGGCAAATGTTCTGTCCAGAACATTGTGCCTGAATTGTTGCCATCTTAAAGAACACTGGAGATAAACTTCGTGACAGAAATCTGTGTATACCCATGAGGGTGCAAAGCATGGAATGAGTATAGAACAAGAAAGAGAAAATATTTTCTGAGCCTTTAGGAAGGCTTTGAGAATGGACTTATTTTGGACAGGCAGTTATGAAGGTGGTTAGATCTCCTTGGCTCAAATTTTGTCTAGATCTGACAAAAAAGATGTCATCTTCATGTCGACGCTCACAAAGAAAAACACAGTAACCCAGTGGTGTGAGAGACTGGAGAAGGAGGCTGCAATGTCAGGAGATGCCTGAGAAGGACCGTAACACATGCCAGATGTGGCTTCTGGGAAGTCCTCCCAGCCCGCACACATGGGGCGTCCACAGACTCCAGAGCCATCTGCCTTGCAAGTGACTTCCTTGGAGATTCGTGTTTGGTAAGTCTTCTATAAAGATTGAGTAACCACAGAAACTGCCCGTGAACACAGAGCATGGTCTTGAGTGGCACTAGGATGCACTGATCTATAAAATATGAAACTGCAGAGACCTTGATGGTTGGAATTGTATTGGTGAGAACAACACAGTTATAAACAGCCTGAGTGAGAGAGGAAACCACCTCCTGGGATGACATTGAGCAACTACTGGTTAACTGTACAGCTAAGTTCCTTGAGAAAGTTATGGCCATGGCTATGTACAGGTACAAAAATAGTGCAATGTCAGTGGAGCATGATGGCCCTGGAAACTCCTGACAGGGTTTCCCACTCCTCCCAACCTCAGTTCTGCTTCTGTTCAGTAATCGTGTCACTTGGTGCTGCCCAGCAATGAAAGATCTCCCTGTAGAAACAGTACAGAAGTGAAAGCAAAGCCTTGCAGTGCTCTCGGGAGGACATAAGTCCCCTGCAGAGATGCTGGCTTCATTAAAGTCACCCTTTTCTTCTACTTTCTGTTGGGTGATTTGTTCTTTGGGGATCCAGTTCCTTTTCCTGGTTCATGAGCACAGAGCTTCAGATCAGTGGTTTTCAACACAGCACCTCAGGTTTAGTTCAGTGTTTTAGTTATTCCTGTCATTTCTGGGACGGAACATCAAACATCTACAACTTAATGGGCAAGAAGTTCAGTTCATTTTGGCTCATGTTTCAGCACATAGTCCCCTGGCTTCAAGACAGGACAGCATGGCAGAGGACTATGGAGGCAACAGCTGCTCAAGGCAGACAGGAAGCCTCTTGGTTGTGGTTGATACATTGTGTCAACTTGGGGAGTCTGGAGGTTTGGCTGGGTGACTCAGCAGGAAGCCAGGGTGCTTACTTTGTATCCAGCCTGAGCCTGTGCAAGAGGAGGGCATGGAGATTTATGGGAGTGCTACACACCCCCTGGGTGGGGGGAGCCTATTTACAATGTAAGGGAGGTAGAAAGAGGCTGCTTGCTGCCATTCCTCCCTTTTGCTGGTTGGTTTTGCTGTGCTCTGCTGCCATGAACGTTTGCCCTCTGCCATGTGCCACTCTGCCTCAGAACCAGCCAAGTATGGACTGAAACCTCCACAAACCGTAAGCTAAACAAACCTTTCCCTCCTTCATTTTGGGCGATGGGTATTTTGTCTCGGCAACGAGAGAAAAGCAACCAAGACACTCTTCTAATGGATCCCACCCACCTGCAAGCAGCCAGTGAGCTACAATGGCGCCATAATCCACCCACCACCCAAGGATCTTGCCTCTGACCCAGAGAGCCTTTGGGAAGCATCTATAGCTAAACTATTCCTCTTCTTGCTCCCAAAAGACTCACATGCCTGTCTTCATGCAGTCAGTCATCTCTGAGAGCTGCCAAAGTCTTAAAAGTTTCAGCACTGCTGAAAAGTCCAAATCAAAGTCTCCTCTGAGACTCAAAACAAACTCTGAGCTGAGAGCCCTTATAAAAATAAGAAAGTTAGATGTTTTCAATACACAATAGCGCAAGGTAAACACCCCCATTCCACAAAGGAAGACAGGCTAGAAAGGAATGGGACCAATACAAGAACAAAAACCAGCGCAGCAAAGGTTAAGTCCCCCAGCTCCATGTCAAGCGCCCAGGGCGCCATGAGCTGCAAAGGGCTGGGGTGCACCTGTGTCATTGCCAGTGGTTGCGGCCCTTGCAACTTCTCTCTTTGGCTGGCTGTGGTCCCTCCTGTGGCTCTCCTCAGACATTCCACACTCCGGGTTTCTCCATCTTCCTGGGGTCTCCACTGCACTTTTGGCCTCCTCTCACAGCTTCATGCACTGCCTGCTCAGGGACACACTGCCTGCCCTCTAGGCCTTCTGAAGTCCAGGCAGAACCCTCCTTGACCCATCCAGTTTTATATTCAGCATGCCTGTAAAACCAGCAGCAGGTGGATGAACCCAAGGTCAGCCACCAGCGCGAGCAGTAGTCAGGCCTCCTTGAATAATGGCTGCAGAGTCTTTGGGTGCCTGGATGACTGAGCACTGTGAACTGAATCCCAGGAAACCAGTTTCTTCGGTGGCCTTTTCCAAGCATTGTGCCCTGGAGGCTCTCAAAGAAAGTCTTCCATTTTTGCCCTCTCGAGCCTACAAAGGGTGGGCTCTTGCTGATTCTGGACATGCCCCTCAGCCATTCTCTCTTCTGTCCCAATCCAAAGCACTTGGCTTCTTTTTAATCTTTTCAGCCTCCAGTCTCTCCTTGGCCAAAACTTTATAGGCATCGATTTACAGAATCTTCCTTTCCTTTGAAATCACTCAGCTGTACCATTTGCTCTTGATTCTCAATGTAGAGTTGGCTGAAAGCCCTAAGTACCTATGCCACAGCTAGAACGTTGAGCTGCCTTGAAATTTCCTTCATCAAATAAGTCCACTACCCTTCATCTCAGTCTTAAAGTTTCAGGACATGAACAAAGTGTAGACAAATTTTCTGCTAGAGCATAACATGTATGACCCAGAATTCTTGTTCTCAACTGTAACTTCCTGAGCCTGGTCCTCACCATCTGCCTTTTTATCAGCATTCTGGTCTTCTGATCTGGTCTTAAATGCACTCTAGGACTTCCCTAGCTGGCCTCTCCCAACCTTCCCAAACTTCTCTGTTTTGTTTGTTTTTGTTTTTGTTTTTGAGACAAGGTCTCACTATATTGTGCAGGAGGCTGGCCTTGAACTTGCTATGTAGCACAGACTGGCCTCGAGCTCACAGTGATGCTCCTGCTTCAGCCTGGTGAGTGCTACGCTTACAGGTGCCTACCACCACTACAGGTGTGGGAGTTGGTGGTCTCTCTTTGTTCCCCAGGAGGAAACAGCGAGAGGACACAGAAAATAAAGACAAGAGAGGATAGCCAGGGTCCGGTGGAGTTACCTCTTGATGAGCAGGAGGACTGACTCCAAACAGTAAGGGTGTTTATTTTATACACTGGCAAAGTAGTAACATGAGAGATAATGTTGCCTAGAGACTAAGTAAGACTAAGACTGTAATTGTCCAGGCAGGATGCCTTCATCAATACTGAGGTAGCTTGACTTGCCTGAGGCACTCTGGATCTGTCCCACCCTCAGACACACGACCAGCAACATAACTCCAGCTGTTCCCAACATCCAGGCTTCAAACTTTTCCTTGAACCTGTTCCAAAAGTTTCCAAACCACATGGTCAGGTAGTCACAGCAATGACCCCACTTCTGTGTTACCAAAATCTGTCTCAGTTACTTCTTCATCTCTTAGATATAATGTCTAACACGCACATTTTAAAGGAGGAAAGTTTTGTTTGGCTCCTGGTTTGTAGGGGTTTAAGTCCATAGTTGGGCTACAAGGAAGAATAGGAAAATGATTGATGCATTGTGTCAACTTGAGAATTTAAAAGTTTAGCGGCTTAACTGAGTGACTCAGCAGGGGGCCAGGGTCCTCACTTTGTAAACACTGTGAGCCTGTGGAAGAGGGAGATCTTGCGGGCAGATACCAGCGCACAACAGAAGGGAGAAAAGGAGGCTTGCTCTCCCGGTTCTTGCTCTTGTTGTTTTTGCTGTCTTCTGTGGCCTTAAACTGCTGCCCCTGTGCCACGCGCCACCCTGCAGTCTCCACAAACTGTGAGCTAAATAAGCCTTTCCTCCCTTAATTTTGGGGCTTGGTTATTTTATCTCAGCAACCAGAGAAGTGCCTGCGTGGAGAGAAGCTGCTCTGGTGACTGGGAAGCAGAGAGTAGAGGGAGGACGCAGGAAGAGAGCTCGGACCTTACAGGTCACGTCTACAGTAAACCACCACTGCCCACCAGACCTTGCCTTCTAGCAGCAAGTCGACTATGATGCCTGCATAACCGCTGCACAAAGGAGCTTGGTGCACTTCCGGGTGTAACCCGTATTGTCCAGTGTTGCAGGAACAGAATGTCATTCTCTGACGTTATGCACTCCCAGATTCCTGTTTGCTTAGGCTTATCAGAACCATTTAAGTTTTACCTATGTTCTGTTGTCCACCAAATCCTGTAAGAACTCTGCTACTGGCCGTGTTTTGTTTTGTTTTGTTGAGAGTTTTCCTTTGTAGAGCCGGGGAAGAACCCAGGGTGCCCTGTATGCAAGTTGGCACTCCCTCAGCCCCACCCCCAGTGTTCACCTATGTTTGAGGAAGTCGGATTCTCCTCTTAAACACTCTCTTGTTTCTGGGAGGTTTTATAAACTGGCCTGGTTACAACTTTGCCCCAGCTGAGTTTGACCAGTCTTGGAAACAGTGCATTTATAGTCAGACAGATAAGAATGAAATTTCACATCGAACACAGGAAAATCACTGCTGTGTAATCACAAAACTTTCTAAAAGTCCTGTGATGTTTTACTTCCTTGAGCAGCCTTCACAACTCTTTCATTGTTTCGAATTGATAGAGACAGAGCCTCCTTTTTATTAAAATGTATGTTGGAATGTCTTTCCAAATATAATAGCCTTAAAAATCTTTTTAGAGTACTGAAGGTATAACTCAGTGATAGAGTGCTTACCCAGCAAGCAAAAGGCCTTAGGTTAGAACCCCAGACAGCATAAGTAGGAAGAACATTCCAGACAGCATAAGTAGGAAGAATATTATAAAGAGTAAATCCAGGCATGGTGGCACACGCCTGTAATCCCAGTACTTGGGAGGCTGAGGCAGGAGGATCACAGCAAGTTAGAGGCCAATCTCGGGTACATAGTTCAAGCCAGCCTGAGTTGCATAATGAAACCCTGCCTGGCAAACATAAGGTCCTGAGTTTGATTTTCAGTACCAAAAAATTTTTTTCTTAGAACAAGAGATACAGAAAACATCAGTGGTTGCCAGGAACTGGGAGAAGAGACTAACTACAGTTAGCACAAGGGAGTATTCTGGGTGCTCTGTGTACTAACTGGTACATTTGTATCTGGGCATGATGGCAGGCAACTGTAATCCCAGTTAACTCAGGAAACGGAGGTAGGAAGATCACAAATTTGAGGCCAACTTGAGCAACAAAGTTAGACTAGCTAAAAAATGTAAAACTGAGCATTCGTCAAAATTCAAGTGAGACTAAAAAGTGTTATTTTACTGATATAAATTATAACCTTTTTGTTTTGTTTTGTTTTGAGACAGGGTCTCACTATGTAGGTCAGGCCGGTCTTGAACTCCTTGCAATCCTCCTGCCTCAGCCTCCCAAGTGGTGGGACTATAGGCATGCGCCATTATACCTAACATTTTAAAAATAAACTTTTAAAAATAAAGACAGATATACTGAAAAGATGGAATCAAATATTTGCCCTATGCAGAAAAAATATAGTAAAGCCTAAGTTTTTTCTCATAGACAGTGAAAACAGTTACTAGGGGTTTAAAGCAAAGAACAGAAAAATGAAAAGTATCAACATACAAAAAATTTTTAAGAACAATGTGTTTATACAGAGGCGATTTTTTCTGTGATGGTGGTACTGCAGATGGAACCCTGGGTCTTTATGCTGAACAATATACACAGACCTTTTCTAAACTTTTCTTTTTTTGAGGCAGTCTCACTAAATTGTCTAGGTGGCATTCAGCCTCCCATATTCTGGGATTACATGTGTACCCCACTGCACCCAGCTGGTAATAGTTCTTTTTTGTACTTTATTTGATAATCAGACTTGCAATTTTTCTCTGGGAATAAAAGTAGTTTCTGTTGTTGCTGTTTGGGTGCTGGGGATCCACCCCAGGGCCTTGTGTTTGCTAAGAACATGCTACCACTGAGCTACCTTCCCACCCAGAAATGCCTGTTTTTAAGTTTCACTACATTCTCAGGCAGTGAGCAAGGCACTAGACTAGAGCGCCCTAAAACTAGTTCCATAAAGCATTTTATTTTGAAAATGAAAACATACGTCTTTACAAGAAAAAATTTTTGTTTTTATTTTTTAGGTTTTTTTGGTACCGGGAATCGAGGACCTTGCACTTGCCAGGCAGGTGCTTATGCCGTTGAGCTATAGCCCCAGCCCACAAGAAGAAAGTTTTGAACTGTGAAGTCATTTAAATACAAAAATTCAAAGGCGACACGCTACTTATAAACTACATACTTAGCTAAAATTAAATATAGCTGTTTACAAGACATAATTTCAGAATACATATATATCTATGTATATATATATTTGCACAATATTCAGAAGCTCTTCAGTCCATCTGCGGGTTCCAAAGGGAATCTCAGCGGTCTCAGCCTGTCCAGCTTGGAGCCCAGATTAGCTGCGGTGCCGCACGTATAGGATTCTCTCCTGATGGCTTCCAGCTGCAGGTGGGCCTGTTCAAAGGGTGCTGTTGGCGTCACTCTCCCTGCGGTTTGTCACAGTGCAGATGCCGCGGACGCCTGTCTCAGCCAAAAAAGCAGGCAGTGTTCTGGAGTCGCTGGGAAAGCGAAGGGAGGGAAGCACTCGGCTCGCTTCAGATGAATGGCGCGTCTCCAGAGTGTCCTTGAAGGCTGATTTCCTTGTGGTTTAGGCCACGGCTTCATCACCACCACGTTCACCACCAGCATCCGCCTCATCGTCTCTCTTCTCCTTGAGCATTTTCAGGTACTTCTTAGCTAAAATCTTCTTTGGCAATGTATTTGCAAGAAACAGAAAAGTCTCTGCTTCCTCTGCAGCATTTGCTAAATCACTGTCAGTCGGTGCTTTCCTTTCTTTCCCACCGCCATGACTAGGAATAGGTGGCAAGATGTTGGTCCTGTCTATAGTGACAGGTCTCGAGAACGAGGTGCCCGAGGACGTAGAAAGGAAGGTAGAAGGGACAAGAAAAACAAAAGAACTAAAAGTCAGGGACGCGGGGAGCTGACAGTCTCCCCGACTGCTGCGGCCCGGATCACTCACCTCAACCACCTTTGAGTAGAACAAAGAACGTGACTAAAACCAACAGGAGAAACTCATCATCCCTTTCCACTTCTGCCTCTCAGCTGGTGGTAACAATCTTCAGGCGGGCCTCCCACACCCAGCACCCTGTTCACTCGGTACAGCTGGGGGTCATAATCTGACCATCAGTAATCAGTCCATCGGCAATCACAGTCGTCTCCCCACAGCTGGACCCTGAGCACAGAGCCCCGTGGCCTTGGCCGTGAGCACCAGCAGCTCTTGGTTGATGCTGGACACTTCGGGGGAACTCTTCATGGCGACCCGGGTACGGGTAAGGGGCAGCGACTAGACCGCTGCTCAATGCACTTGTCCTTGCCCACAGCTATGTCTGCGACCTCCACCATGCTGTTGTATCGTGCAGTTTATGCCTGGGAACAGCTGACTGTGGGCTCGACACACTGAACTGTGAGCAAAAATAACCCTCTTCTTCTGTGAGCTGCAGACGTCAGCTACTTAGGTCATGGCCTAAGAATTCATGGTAGTCTGAGATTCCAGGCAGAGGAAATCCCAAAGCAGCCCAGCATCCAGTGGCATGGGTAATGCTGGCTGTCTTAGCCAGACCTACAGTGAAAATCAGAAGCACAAAGCAGACGTAAAACATTTGCAATTTCATCAAAGGGGAAGATTCTCAAAGATGGGGCCATGGAGAGTAGGGTTGCTGAAAACATTAGTATTTAAAAGAAATTTAAAAAGAAGAATCAAATACATCAGGTCAATAGGAAAGATGGCTCAGAAATCAGCAAGATCCACCACTCTCAGGTTCAAGGGTATAAACTGTAGAGCTTACATTTGAAAAGAGAGACCCCCCTGCCCCCTCAGAATTGCTGCATAGGGAATTGGCTCCTGGTACCTGGTACCCAGTGCCCAGCCATCCAGGCCATGGTCCATGGTGGCGTGCACTGCTTCAGCTTGTGGCAGATCTTGGTATCGCCCACTTGGTGGTTTTCCAGACATGCACAAGGCAAGAGTTGTGAAATCAGAAGGCTCCCACCCAGACTGGAAAGGAAGGTCTGAGAGGCCAGGCGGTGTAGCCCTGACAGGTAGCACGTAAAGCTCTGAGAGTGAAGCCAGAAGTGCAGTGGAGACCACAGGAAGACACGTATGTAAGGAACACGGATTGTCTGCTGGGAAAGTCACAGCCAGTGAACAGAACCACCCCACGAGAGAGACTATGGGGGCTGCACCTGGCCATGCTGTCAGGGAGACTGCCCGAGCCCTTCGGAGTTCACCTCTCGCCTGAGCTGATTGGGTGCTGAACACGGAAGCACCATTGAAGGCTTCCCTGCTGGGTCTGTCTTGCTTAGACTTGATATCTTCTCATCCCCATGTTCCTCCTTTTGGAAAAGGAATGTTTACCCTCTGCCATCATATGTTGAAAGTATTTAACTTTATTTTTAATTTTTACAGAGGCTAAGAATCTGTCTTGAGACACAGAGGCGACTTCAACCTGAACTTTTCAGCAATCCTGAAACATTTAAGAATGAGGAAGCCTTACAAATGGACTGAAATACACTTTCTGTAATGAGATGCACGTGAGCCTTTTGGGGGCCGAGGATAAAAAGTTTTGGTTTAGGGCTAAAATGTCCCCTCAAAGTCCTGCGTTCAGAGGTGGGAGTTTTGGAAGTGACTGGTTCGTGGGGGCACCGCAGCTTGCCTTCTATGACTGCGTAGCTGACCACGGTATTCAGAGGTGGGGCCTGGGCAGAGGAGGTGGGTCACTGGGGGCACCGCATGGACTGATGTTTTCCTGCCCTGACTACTCCTTCTTAGTTCTGCTTCTTGGTCAATTATGTGGTGAATAGCTTTCCTCTGCTGTGCTATTCTGCGATGCCATTTCTGCCTAGGAATCATCCAACCACGGACTGAGGGCACTGAAACTGTGATGCAGATTAAGCCTCCCTTTAAGTTGTGGGTGTTGGCTGTCTTGTCCCGGGGATACAGATATGACTAATAACAGAGGCCATTCAAAGTTGTGTTTAACTCAGGAACACATGAACGGGTAAAAAGATAACCTGGGAAAGTAGGACTTGCAGTGTTAATGAGAAGAAACAAGGGGGTAGGATACTTGCTCATCAGATCAAAAATGTCAGTGCCCTACAGCAATGATTCTCAAACTGGAGCACATGGTGGAAGCACTCTGGGGTGCTGGGATGTACCCTAGAGTTTGGGTTTTGTAGGTCCAGAGTTGGGGCGTAGACTCTGCCCTTCTGGGGAGCTCCTGATGCCTCTCCAGGTCCATACTTTGAGAAGTATGTCCTTGAGGGAAATACAACCATGTACTTTGGCATGGTCTTTTATGCTGATCATAAAAGGATATTGTCATACCTGAGAAGTCGTCCATTTACCAATCTCTTAACTTAGAGAGTTTGTGAAACGGACCGGTTGAGTGTGGTCGTGGACACCCACAGTGAGAGCACTTTGGGAGGCTGAGGCTGGACGATCACAGGATCACAAGTTTGATCACAGCCTGAAGAACTTAGTGAGACCCTGTCTAAAAATGTAAAAAACAAGCAGAACAAAGAAGCAAAACTGGTGGCGCATGCCTATAATCCCAGCACTTGGGAGGCTGAGGCAGGAGGATCATTGTTAGTTCAACATCAGCCTGGGCTACAAAGTGAGCTCAAGGCCAGCCTGAACTGCATAGCAAGACCCTGTCTCAAAAAAACGAAAAACAAAAAACAAAACAAACAAACAACACTAACAGGACTGGATTCATTCTCTAGTAGTGCAAAAAAAAAAAAAAAAAAAAAACCCAAACAAGTAAAACCTCATGGTCAGTTATGCAGAACCACAGCGCTCAGAGCGGTTGATGCATAATGTATAGCATAGCATTCAGAGTCATATGGTCATCTTTTACATTATTTCTAAGCTTCTGGTCATTTTTTGTAACGGCAAAAACAAGGTGATGACAAAATGTCTATTTAATGGTTTATTTTGCATTAAGTCACTCACATTGCGAAAGCAGAGATGGCCCTAGATCATCGTGGGTGATATTTTTCACTGAGAGACAGAGAGAAATAAAGGTGGAGAAAGAACAACAATATAACGTATATGCTTTCACGTGACCTTACTCATAACCCTCTGGAGAACATGGTTTCACCACATTTTTAGGGACAAATGAACCGAGCCACCTTCCAAGGTCACAGTTCGTGCAGAGCACCAGAGGGTGCTGCATCCTGAAGTCACCGAGCCGTGGCCACCGACAGTGCCTCAGCCCAGTTCACCCTTATCGTTTTGGTATTTGTTGCTAATTCGTTTTCACTAAATGGAAGAGCCTTGGCCTAGCACCTTGGGGCCTCTTGAAAATAGTTGTTATTGAAATTCGCCTCTATACTGGGGTGAGGGTGGAGCTGAGGCAGCAGAATCGCTTGAGCCTGCAAGTCTGAGACCACTCCGGGCGTCACAGACCCCCTTCTCTAGCTAAACAAAATACAGTAATTAGTGGAATAAATACAGTTCTCTGTGTAAAAGAAAGCATATGCATTGAATTTTGAAAATAGCTGCAAATATTGTGCATAACTCTACAGGAAGGGGCAAAATACTGCATTGTGTCTCAGACTTATTAAGGTCAGGAATGCCAGCCACTTATTTGTAACTTCAGGAATGTTTAACACTCCTTGGCAGCTGTCATCTTGACAGTCATGCACTCCCTCTCCGGCCAGCCCAGCTCTGGGAAGCAAACCTCCAGCTCAAGGATGGCAGGATGGCCCTGAGGCCCCTCCGCATTCTCAGTGGTGCTTCTCGACCAGGACACTGGGGATTCCGCTGCATTCTGACAACTACCTCCTGCTGACAGAGAGGGGGCCGCTGCTCCCGCTTTACACAGCCACTCCCCTTTTCCTGTCTCCTATTTTCGTAGGCACATTGCCAATGTGGTCCTGCCATCACAGCGGGTCCTGACTCTCTGTGGGTGGGTAGGGACAAAGCCAGCCAGGGGCACAGCCCAGAGGATGAGGGGCCAGTGTCCTGCCTAGCCGAGGGGAAGGTTGGCCTGGGTATGTGGGGATGTTCACGCATATCTGCCAGTCTCTGATTCTTGAACCAGACAAACCCTTCTCTTCTTCGCCCCTGGACTTCCGCCTCAGTCCCTCTTTGGCCCTCCTGTGTCTCTCCCAGCTGAGCAGAAGCAGAGCCCAGCAAGTCTTCCAGGGACCAGATTGCCTGGACTCCAGTTCTGTAGGTTAAAAGAAGAAACAAAGGCTTCAATGTTTAATACCTATAAATTATAATTCACCCCAGTAAGGACCCCATAGAACACGGTGGCATTTTAAGTTGTAACTGTACCCTTTCACCGATACCAAGCTTCCTAGTCCCAAAACAAGGCAGACAGCATTCCTCTGGCCATGGCCTGCTTAACGTCCAGTGACATCAGAAAGGGGCACTTTTGTCGTAGAATCCTTATTCTGAGATCTGATTTAGGGTAGAACTTATCTTTCCTAAGTGTCTTTTCTGTTTCTTATATGATTAAGGTCCCTGAGGAAATACTGATCATCTGAAAGGGCAGGAAGACATTTGCAACTCCAGAGCAACTTCTAAGAAAATTGTGTGTACCGTCATAATCACCATAGTTCCGCGAGCCCCAGGAGTAACTCATGTGCATAAAACAATATCCAAATTTGCAGTGGTGCAGGTGCCTCTGGCGTGCCTGCCTTCTTGCTCGAAGACCTAAATCTCTGTTTCATCTACTTTACAATAAATTCTACCTACACTTCTGCATGCTTACTTATGTGTCTCGACTAAAATCTTTTATCAAAAGCACAAAGAATCTTGGACAAGGAGTGGGGGCCAGCTTCAGAACCTGCCTTGCTGGTGACAGTCCTGTCTCCGATACTTCTGGCATGCGACTTTGAGCAACTTTGTGCGTGAGTCCTCATTTGTAACACGTGGACCACGGCAGTATGTACCCTAGGCCTGGCCTGGGGCTGAAATGTGTTCCACTGGGTGTGGAACTGAGGACTGTGGTCAGCAAGTAGGACATGTGAGCATTTGACCCAGTCGTCAAATGCAGCACACAATAGAAGTGCCATTGTCTCTCAGTGCCAGGACCTTTTGGATACCAAAACCCACAGGTGCACAAGTCCCTTATATAAGAAGGCATAGTATTTACATGCAACCTATGCACATCCTCTCCTACACTTCAAATTCATCTCTAGATTACTTATAATGCCTAATACAATGTAAACGGTGTGTAAATAATTTTAAACTGTTGTTTGAGGAATAATGACAAGAATAATCTTAGTACACATTCACTACAGGTGCAAACATCTGGAGCTTACACCGTGGAAAAGCAAGACATGAGGCAAAGGCCTGTGGGATGGTGGGAAGCGGGAAGTATCACTTTAGCACTGTGCTTGGGCACAGCAAATTCAAGTTTTGCTTTTTGGAGTTTCTAAATTTAACAAAAAGTATTTTGTATCTACAATTGATTGAAGCTATGAGCAGAAAGGGCCAACGATACAGGGATGCAGATGAGAAGGGGTGGCAGGAAATGCACGTCGTCACTGCCACGGAGCATTGATTGAGTGCCGGCTGTGTACTGGACATCCTGGTGGGTAAAATGTAGTGTCTGAGTCCATCTTTGTCCTGAGGCAGGCTAACTTCATAAAGGAAAGGGGTTTTGCCCACAGTGCTGGAGATTCCGAGTGCAAAACCAGATAGGTCACAGAGGTTCAGCCTCCAGTGGTGCCCTAATAGCAGCACAGCAAGAGATGTGCAGGCTCAGAGGGTTCATACTGCAAAACGAGACCAGAGGGAGATGGGTCCCACAGCCACTTTGGAGGACAGGTCCCCAGCTGACCTAGGGACCTTCCACTAGGCCACCTTCAAATTTTTTACCTCCCAGCATCACTGTCCTGAGGACCAAACCTCCAACACACAAATCTCCAGCCAAACCCAAACTATAGCGCGTGGAATCCTGCAGGAGGGTTGCTAACCCCACATTTCAGAAGAGATTGAGATTAGGTAAGTGGATTACCTGCCTGAGGTCACTCAAGGTCGAATTAGTAAACCCACATTCTTCCCCTAGCGACCCATGCTCCGCCCACGCAGTGGAGCTGCACATAGTTTTCCCTCTCACTGATTCTTCCCGTTAGGATCACTGTTGTCTTATAACACAACAAACACGCACTGCCTTGTGGAACCCCACAAGGAAGAAAGAGCCAGTGCCCAGACCTAGGAGCAGGAAGGAATAGTGTAAAAGAAGGAGGAGTCTGTCCAGGCCAAATTCTACCAACTACACACTTTCTTGGGCTCCGGCTCTGAGGATGTCCACAGCGGGGGCTTCCACTGGGCAGGAAGTCAGATCCCCAAAGACTTCCCGTCCCACTCTGCCAGCCACTCTAAATGTGTCCTTGACACCCAGACAGCAGGACACTGAAATGTCTTGCTCAGGTGGAGCAGGAGGAAGACGGCATTTGGCACCTTTGTGTATGTGGTAGCATTTCCAAGGAACCAGCTCTTCCTTGCTTCCTCCAGGGACCACAGAGGAAAGTCATATGTGGGGTGCCTTTTGGCTTGGGGTGCTTGAGCCTGAGTGTGATCAGAGCTGAAGAAATGTCCCCCACTGCCAGGGTCAGCTTGCTTAGGAGGGAGGCATCAGGGAGCTACAAGGTACTTGTAGCAAAGGGACAGAGGAACGGACGATCTGGCTGGACCATGGCTCAACAGATCCCAGGGATGTGGCCAGAGCACTTGGTTCTCAGCTCTGTCCCCTGGGTGTGCTTTCCGGGTCCCAGGGTTTTCCTGTTCACAGGACGACAGGCCCTGCTTGCTGCTTCTCCGTCACTCTTCTGCAGCCCAACCTGCTCTGGCTCACGAAGGACTGGCGTGACAGAGAGCAAAGCCTGCCACAGGACACCAGAAGAGGGGTGATGTGGGAACATGGTTAGATCAGAGCCAGTGGAGAGGCGTGGAGCAGAAGGAAGCCGGAGGAGCAGGCCTGGTGTGTGCCGCGCTCCAAGCCGGGAGCCTCACCCACTCTGTCTTTGTTTAAGCTCACTAGTGAATTGGAGCTGTTACTGCCAACAGTCCCAAGATGATGCAATTTTTTTTTGTCTCTTTGAGACAAGGTCTCACTGTGCAGTTCAGGCTGGCCTTGAGCTCCCTTTGTAGCCCAGACTGGTCTCGAACTCGCAACAATCCTCCTGCCTCAGGCTCCTGAGTGCCGAGCGTGCTCCACCACGCCTGGCTACATTTTTTTGCCTTGATGAAGGTGTAAAGGCAAAATGCTTTCAGTAGAAACTGCATTTCGGATTTTGAGTTTTTATTTTTTCCTGGGTTAACAGCTAACTTGTGATGCTGGGCAGCAGTAGCACACAGTCAGATCCCATTGTGGGAGCAGAGAAAGGAGCAGACACCCCACACTGTACAGCACTCTGTGCGACCAGCATTTTTTTTTTTTTGTCTTTTTTTGAGACAGGATCTCGCTATGCAGTTCAGGCTGGCCTCGAACTCACAAGGATCCTCCTGCCTCAGCCTCCCGAGTGCTGGGATTACAGGCATGCGCCACCACACCCAGCTTGACCAGCATTTTTTTTTTTTTTTTTTTGCGGTACTGGGGATCAAACTCAGGACCCTGCGCTTGCTAGGCAAGCGCTTATTCCACTGAGCTATATCCCCAGCCCCCAATGACCAGCATTTTTGAACTCAGATATTCAGTAAATTGCGTGAGCTACTCAACATTTTATTATGAAATCGGCTTTGTGTTAGGTGAACTTGCTAAACTGCAGTCTAAAGTGAATGTTCTGAGCACATTTAAAGCAGATGAAGCTAAACCGGAAGGTTCAGTTATGAATGTTAAATATCTTTCCGACGTCGATTTTTTCTGTAGCACTGGGGATTAAATCTAGCACCTTCGCACTGAGCTATGCTCTCCGCCCTTGTTTTATTTTCTATCTCAAGGCGGGGCCTGTCTCCCGGGCTGGGTTTGAACTTGCCACCCTTCTGTCTCAGTCTTCCAGAGAGAGATGGCAGACATGAGCCTCGATGCCTGGCACCAACACAGGATACTTTCTCCTAGCTTTCATTCTTATTAGCACGTTTTCAGCACATAGTAATTGCATTCCTTGTGGCGGCTGGCACATATATGTCCTACACCTGAATCCCTTTTTATATCCACCTTCCCTTACCCCTCCATCTCTCAGTTTCCTTTTTTTTCTTCTTCTTTTTGAGACAGGGTCTCGCTATGCAGTTCAGGTTGGCCTTGAGCTCACTTCGTAGCCCAGGCTGGTCTCGAACTTGCAATGATCCCCCTGCCTCAGCCTCCCGAGAGCTAGGATTACAGGCGTGCACCAGTTTCCTTCTTATTTTCTGTAACGTTTCCATTTCTTGTGTGGAGTTGGTACATGTGCCTAACACATCGTAATTCCTCTTTTCATCCCCTCTGCATTCCCTCCTCTCTGCCCGCCATCTCTTAAGCCTTTTGCCCTTTTAGTAGGATATTTTTGAATGCACAATGGATTAATCAGGCCAGAAGCCCACCCCATTTTAATGAGGACCATTTATTTCTGCTTCCCTTTTGAGGAAGTCAGAGAGAAGGAGCTGTAAGGGCGGAGCAAAGGTCCGGGCCCTGTTTCCAAAACTCCAAAGTCTTCTCACATGACGGATTATGGCCCCCAAAATGTCCACATCGTAATCCCCAGATCCTGAGGTGGGACATTACCCTGGATTTTCCATTCTGCCCAGTGTGATCATGAAGGTCCTAGGGAGGCAGGGCCAGGCAGTGGCAGCAGTGTGACAATGGAAGGGATGGGCAGGGTGGTCTCAGGCAAGAACCCTGCTGCCCACCTTCGCTTTAGCCCTGAGACGCTTTGAGCTTGTTGACCTCTAGAAGCATTCTCCAGAGACGAAATTCATGTGTAAGCCACTAAGTACGCGGTAGTTTGTTTCAACATCTACAGGAGAAAAATTGTCTGTCTTTCCAGATGCGCCAGCCAGAGAGCATGCCCAGTGCGGGCTCCCCAGAGCCAGGCTGCTGAGGGAACAATCTTGTGTGTAAGGACAGCAGATGCTGTGTGTGGGCACCAGCCAGTGAGGGAAAGGATCTGCTGCTCGGGGCTGGGCAGGAGATCTCTGGATGGTGTTTCTGCGGATCACCTCAGGACAAGCAGCTCCAAAACTAAGCAGGGAAAATTCCACTGCTTGAAGTTCTCTATGACTTGATGCTTCATTTTTTGGAGGTTCCATCAACCCCAGCCTACGGGCCCACAGAGGTGAATGCTGCTCTGTTAGTCTATGAGCTGTGCTGAGAGTCACTCTTCTCTTGAAGGATAATACACATTTACAGCTCTGTCAGGCAATTTCCTACTCCTAAAACTCCCAAAGCCAAGCAACCTTGCTTGTCTCATTCTGTTTCTGTCCCCTCAGTGAGAGTTGGCAGTGTTCTCGGTAGTGTATTGTTCCCCAGACCGTGTGGGTCTTTTGTGTATGTCAGAGTCATCCACACCATTACACACCATGGTCCGCACAGCTCCTTAGCTAAACCCACGACTATTCCTGTGTTCTGCTGAGGTGTTTGACTGGACCCATCAGTCACGTGCTTAATTTTACCAGCAGAAAGCTGTCCAGCCAAACCCTTTGTATTTTTCCAGAATATTCTTTGGGATCTTCTGCAATATGTATAGGCTCTGAAATTTCCAAGTTGTCCTATTTTTTGCTTTTTGCTTAGCAGTTCATCTCTCGAGTTACCTCTTTCCTACCACAGTTTACTACAAGCAGCATGAAGAAACTCGGCTGCATCTTGCACATTTTGCCAGAATTCTTCTCAGCTAAATACTCGAGTTCATCCCTTACAAGCTCTGCTTTCCACCAGACAGCAGAGCACAGTTCAGCCAACATTTCGCCACTTCACAGCAAGGACCACCTTTTCTCCAGGGTCCAGTACCACCTTTATGGTCGGCTTCTGAGGCCTCACCAGAAGCATGCTCTTCTCTCAAAGCCAGGCTGCAGTGGTGACATTTGGCTCATGCCTGAGTGGATTTTCTGAGACGCTGGAAGCTTTCCCTGTCACTCTGCCCGCTTCCTTCAAAGTCCTCACCAGGATCACACATGATACGCATGTTCCTACCAGTGTCTTTCAGTGCTATCCAGACTTCTTTCTTTTTGTCAAGCACCCTTCCCTGTCGGGCGCTCTACTGCTGAGCTACACTGCCAGCCCAGTTTAGGCCTCGGCTATCATGCATTTGAAGTTAAGCAGCAGAAACATGTTCTGTCATAGGTCTAGAGTTCGGTGTCCAAAATCACACAGTTGGTAGGTAGGTTTTTACTGGGGAGTCTGGGGGAGAATCTGGGGGAGAGTCTGTCCGTCTCTGTCTCGCACCTTCCGGGTGGCTGTGCTCACTGGTGTCTGAGGGCCTGGAGATACTTGGTCCAGTCTCTCCCTCCGTCCTTCATGGCATTCTGTCTTTGTGTCTGCACATCTGTGTCTTCTATAAAGACATTAGTGACTGGGGTAAGACCCACCCAAATCCACTATGACCTCATTTTAACTCTGTTAGGTCTGCAATGACCCTTATCGCAAATAATTTCACATTCACGGGGACACAGTTATACTGACTCGGTAAAATCCCTGTAAAAGAAATCTCTATTTTTATCTCACTGATTCTTTTACTGATGTGGTTTATATCCAAAAACATCAGTGACAGGAATACATTGAATTGAAAGGGAATGATCTCTGCCAGGCAGAGATGGTGGGGTGCACACGCCTGTAATCCCAGCATTTGGGAGGCTGAGGCAGAAGAATTGTTGCAAGTTAGAGGCCACCCTGCACTATATAGTGAGTTCCAGACCAGCCTGTGAGATCCTGTTTCAAAAAAAATGACCTTGTGTCTCATTTCTCCAAGCACCTGCACTCCATTCTTTGAGTGTGTCCTATATCGCTCTCTAATAAAGCTTCTCAAATCTGATTTTAAAAAAAAGAAGAAAAGAAATAACCTCTACTCAGGGGTGGTGGTGCATGCCTGTAATCCCAGCATTCTGGAAGCCTGAGGCAGGAGGCTCACAGACTCAAGCCCAGCCCGGGCAACTTAACAATTTAGAAAGACCCTGTTTCAAAATAAAAATAAATGGGACAAGACGCAGTTCACTGTCAAGGCTCTGCATCTCCAAATGCCACCAAAAAAGAAAATGAAATTATCTCATGTTTATTTCCCACAAATGCATTTCTATTCATCTTCCCTCTGGTCCAAGAAAAAAAATTGTCCACGTGTCACCTTGGATGACTTCAAGTTGAAGAGCAGGAACTGTGGACAAATTCCTGTCATCTTAGTCTGACAAAGTCAAGGGTCCAATTACTCAAGTCATCTCAAGCGCATATAGACTACATCATGGTGGTTGGAACTCAGGCTTTGGAGTCAGATGTCCCTGGGTTTTTGAGGCTTATTCACGTCTATGAAATATCTTCACAACTGCACCTAGGTCGTGCGTTATTGAGTAACTGGGGGACCATCGTCTATCCAAGTATAATCTCCCAGTATCCACACGACATGGGTTCCAGGATCCCCTTTGGGAAGAAAAACCCACAGATGCTGGCGTCCTTTATACAGGACGACACAGTACTTGACTTCAGCCTGCAGATGTCCTCCTGTATACCTTAAATCACCTCTCGACCACCTACAATTGAGGACATAAATGCTTTGTGAATAGTTGTTCAAGTGTATTGTTTAGGGAGTAATGTTCTACAGCTCTGTCCATTAGCCAGCTGTGGTGACCCCAGCACCACAGGAGGCTGAGGCAGAAGGATCACATGTTCAAGTCCAGGCTAGACAACTTAGCAAGACCCTTTATTTAATTTTTTTTTAAAGCTAGGGATGTAGCTCAGTGGTGGTGTCCCTGAGTGGGACCCTCAGTGCCACAAAAAAGAAAAATAAAAACAAACAAGCAAAAAGAGCGGCCGAGCTGAGCATGTTTCCTGAAATGTAACTGCCTGTTCCGGCTCGCGTCTGGATGGTCCTCCAAGGCTTCACCGGCTTTCAGATGGGGCTGTTTTGGAAGTAGCTGAATCTAGCGTTTGTGAGCGATTCGTGGTTTAATGATGGGATTGAGGGTGCAGGAATTAAGGGTGGGTGACTGCCGGTCAGTGCACTGATTGGGCCGGAACTGCCTCAGTCCCAGCGGTGTGGATAAGACAGGAGGGACAGAAAGAGTCTTCTTTCCTCCTTTTGCTCCTGTTGCTCTTGGCTGTCCTCCACCACCATGAGCTGCTGCCCCTCTGTCATGCCACCCCGCCTCGGAGCCAGCTGATTATGGACTGAAACCTCTACAAACTGTGAGCTAAATAAACCTTTGCCTCTTTAACATTGTGTATTGGGTATTTTGTCTCAGCAATGAGAGAGACACCATTGTTATGGCAAGCACAAACACCAAAATGACGCCTAGAATTTGGAGGCAGATTTATTTCATGTTGATGGACGCTGATCCAGATCACTACCAAAACATCAGGCCCCAAAGGCCCAGGGAGGGAAGTTTTTACGGAGTTGAAAGGGGAAATACAGGCTGGGGATATAGCTCAGTGGCATAAGCACCTGCCTGGCAAGTGGAAGGTCCTGAGTTCAATTCCCAGCACCCAAAAAAAAGTGACTGAAAGGGGAAATACAGAGGCAGAGTACTTGAGTAACTGTGTATCACAGTGACCAGCCCTTTCTAAGAGACATCAACCGTGCCACTTCATTGTGACCCTCACTGCTATTAGACAATGTCCAGTGTCATGGGAAGTGCATAGACACCCAGCCACACCTCAGCCACCTAGAGCCATTTGAGCTCCTGATGGACCGTTAATCACCTTGCACTCTGTGGTTCCCAACCTGCACACCCTTTGTGGACTGCTGCCTACAATTACACCTGGTTTGTGTTTAGATTCAAAAGATGCGTCCTTCTGCTTGTGGGTTGCTCCCATACAAAGATCCTGAGACAGGACGAAAAGGCCAGCTCACTTGGAATTGCCACAAGGGGTTAAGAACTCTCCCACTGTTTTTGGAGAGGCTCTAACAACAGATTAGGCCAAGCCACCAGCACCTTTTCCCCTATACAGCCTGTTTCTCAGTCCTTTCCAATTCCATCATGGTCCCACAAACAAACGGTATAGACTGTCAGACCGCTAAAACACACCACTCCTGCCTTTACAGCCAGATCAGGGTCTCCGACCTGACAATCCTGCTGCAACTGCCCTCCGTATATGTTGCCTCAGTCTTCTGCCACCCACAGCCTGCTGGTACACCTGCCTGGACCAAAAGAACGCCTTCTTCTGCCTTTGATTGGCTCCTGTCAGCCAGGCCCTCTTCACCTTTAAATAGAAAGACTCCAGTTATGGACTCAGAAGTCACCTGACCTGGAAGCAACCTCCCAGAGATTCAAACAGTTGTTCACACTCTTTGGAGAAGCCCTCACAGCTGCCCTCACTAGTTTCCCAGCCCAAAATATCACTGCTCTTCTGATTAGTGACACCCAAGTTGCCTGCTGAAAAGGCACAAAGGCTCTGCTGCGATACCTGGCAGAAACCGATTACAAGATGTCTTGGGAAAAGGACAGAAGTAAAAGGCCCCAACCTTAGAAATCCCAGATGTAACTAGAATTTAACTTGTTTGTCAAAGATGCTTACTCAGACGGTCAGCCATGGGAGTGCCCAGTGGCCCACCTGTGCGAACACTTAGATCCAGTTGCTAAGGGCTGATTCCCTGCTTTGCCTCCATGCTCTAACAGCCACTGTCCTTCTGATCAAGAAAGTGGCAACCTTAGGCCAAGATCTAACTGCCCAGTTGCCACATGCTGTAATGGACCTCCAGAATAACTGAGGACCCCTCGATACTGCCACACCCCTGCCCACCAACCTAAGCCCACCAGACCATGACTGCCTGGCACTGACTGATAAACTGTTCTTGAGCTGACCATACTTTCAAATGAACCCCGAGGGCCAGGGATAAAGCTCAGCGGCACTAGCACCTGCCGGGCAAGCACAAGGTCCTGAGTTTGATTCCAGGTAAAAAAAAAATGAACCCCCTGACAAATGCTGAGTACATCCCTTTACAGGTGGAAGTAGCTCTGTTAGGAATGGAGTCCAACAGGCTAGATATACTGTGGTCACCTTGGACAAAATTATTTTGGCCAAAGCTCTCCTGCTACTGCTTTCTGCTACTGTTTGGAAACCTGCCACCAATGACATCAAACTTGTGCTCAAAATACTCCAGTTGTTATGGTGGATACATTGTGTCAACTTGGGGAGTCCAGAGGTTTGGCTGAGCGATTCAGCAGGAAGCCAGGGTGCTTGCTTTGTATGCATCCTGAGCCTGTGGAAGTGGAGAGCATGGAGGTTATGTGAGAGGTACACGTCCCCTGGGTGGGGTAGGCTGTTTACAATGTAGGGGAGAAAAGGAGGCTGCTTGCAGCCATTTCTCCCTTTTGCTCTGGCTGTTTTTGCTGTGCTCTGCTGCCATGAATGTTTTCCCTCTGCCATGTGCCACTCTGCCTCTGAGTCAGCCAAGTATGGACTGAAGCCTCCACACACTGTTAAGCTAAATAAGCCTTTCCTTCCTTCATTTTGAGTCTTGGGTATTTTGTCTCAGCAAGGAGAGAAAAGTAACCAAGATAGCAACAAAAGTTTGTAGGGTCCTGGGCTGGGGATATAGCTCAGTGGAATAAGTGCCTGCTTGGCAAGCACGTAAGTCCTGCGTTCGATACCCAGTACAGAAAAAAGAAAAAGAAAAAATTGTAGGGTCCTGCTGTGAAAAATCATCACTAGATGTGGCCTACCATTGACCACTGGCAGCAATAACAGGACTGCATTTGTAGCAGAAGTAACTAAAAAACTAGATTAAATAAAAACTACATACAACACACAGGCCACAAAGCTCTAAAACAGCTTATAATCAGACCAGCTATCCCTGTAGACACTCCTATGCAGAAATTCACACATGGCTAAAGCCTGAGGAGAGCATTCACAGGATTGTTTCATACCAGTTCCCCTTGATTTTTATGCCTTTTCAGCCTGATTACCCAAGTCCTTGCTTCCCTGCCCCCAATAGCTGTGATTTTTGCCTTAGCTCTATGGACAATTTGTCAAACACTTGACCAAAATTTGGACACTCAGATGAACTCCTTCACTGCCTTGTCAGAGTAGAGTTACAGAACACACAGCCTAAGCTATGTCTCTTCCTAGAAGCAACTTAGGAAAAAAAACTGTGATAAGACAGTATTGGGGACCTTGGCTGGGACCCATCCTGGGATCACTGACAACTTAATGTTACTGCTTCTAGCCTTGTCTCAAAAGATCACATGTAACCTGCCCAGTGAAGATTTGCTGGGGAAACTAAAAGAGGGGGAAATGTAGCTGAAAATACCTCCCCCCCAGTCAGAGTACCTCAGTTCCTTAGCTGCCAGTAACCATTCCAGTTACAGTTCCTGCTACTTTTATTTCTTAGAAAAGGCTGGTCACCGTGATGTACAGTGTAAGAACCAAAGACAGCCAAGTACTCTGCCTCTGTACTTCCCCTTGCAGATCCCATTAAAACCTCCCTCCCTGATCCTTTGGGGCGGGATATTTTGTGAATGATCCTGATCAGTGCCCATCAGTGTAAAATAAATCTGCCTCCAGATCTCCTGGGTCTCTCTCCCTTTCTCTCTCTCTCTCTCTCTCTCTCTCTCTCTCACAGACACACACACACACAGAGTTGGTTGAGTCTGTGGTATGAGGGGCTCCCTGAAACGTCACCTAAAATATCCTCACAGTCCATCCTTGATCCCCCAAAATACACAGTGTACTGCATTTGTAGAATATCTAGAGCAACACAAGTAACCAGTAGTCAGTAATTCTCCTGAGGAGCAACAGGATGAATGCTGAGGGAAGAAAGGATGAATGCTGACTATGTCTGTATTTGGCAGCGCTAGAACATGTGCCACAGACCTGAGTTACGTGTTTCCAAGAACCGCTGACATGGGAACGAGCTCTGGCAGCCACTGCCAGGTGGCGGCAGCCTCCCGGCTGCTGCACTATCATTGCCCCGCACAGCCGCTTCCCAGGTCCCCTTCACAGCTGCAGCCCAGCCAGGCTCTGCCGGATGGAGGCTGCTGGGCAACATGGGAGGACGGGGAGAAAGACGAAGCTCTCCTGCTGCTACCAGCTCCTCCAAACACAGCAGGGGGACTGAGTGGCTGGGCTCCAGCGCAGAGGCTGGCTCGCCTCGTGGTAACCCCACATCTGCCCATGATTGCCCTTCCAGGCTTTGCAAGAAGTCTGATTCCTCGCAACGACTAGGAAAGAGCTGGGATGAGGACATTTGGGCAAATTCACATTGATCTGAGATTCCTGAACCCACATGCAACCCAAGCCTACCCTTGCTGAAAGCCCACATAATAACATCATCTGAGGCAGCTGCTTTATAAAAAGTGATTGATCGTCCTCAGGACCCACCCCCACCTCTCTTCCCAGCCTTCAGACATGGTCTTGTAAGCAATAGTAATGCATTTCTCCTGGCCCTGCAAGCTGGGAAGGGCTGCTTTCTGGTTCCAAGAGGGCACTTTTACCACATCCTCCAGAAGGACAAACCTTGCGGTCCTGACGTGGTAGAAGAGCCAGGAAGTTCTGCCTTCAGCCTTGAGCCTTTCATAAGGGTGCTAATCCCATCTGTGAGGTTGGAGCTGCGTGATGTAATCCCCTCCCCAAACCAACCCTTCACACTGGCTTAATGCTGTTACACTGCAGGTTCAGTTTCAATGTGAATTTTGGGGGACAAAACCATTCAAACCACAGCATTTCCCACCTCGAATCGGATTCCAGTGCCGCTCCCATGACCAGGGAGCAGCAACAAAGTCGTGCGCTTTGCTAACATCTGTCAGAATCTGGAGAAATGAATGAAAATGGGTCTGAGGGCGCTCTGCGGGGTTCTTTGCCTCGATGAGACGGAAGCTGGCTTCCTTACTAGGAGCTCAGCCTGTGGCCTCAGCAGTTTGTTTGGTTGGCTGTCTTGGTCACGTTCTCACCCCTGGGACACAATATCCGACACCCGCAACCAAAGGAGAAGTTCGTTTTGGCTCACAGTTCAAGAAGTGTCAGTCCATGGTTGGTAGGAATGGTGGGGTGGAAGGACCTGCTGTGCAGGAAAACTGTTCACCTCACTGTCAGGAAGCTCCGGGAGAAGTGTGTAGCTGGGGAGGGTTCACTCCCAGTGACTTGCCTCTTCCAACCAGGCTTCACCCCCAAAAGCACACTCAGCAGTGAGCCCTCACGGAGGAGCGCAGCACCCCCGTGACCCACCTGCCTTCCAGAAGCCCCACCTCTGAACATGTGAGACCTCTGGGAGACACTCCAAATATACACCAAAACAGGAACTGAGAACTGGGTTCATCTAACTTACACTTAATGGGCCTGAGAGCCAGAATGCCCCTAAAATGACAGTGAGTGGTTATTCTCACACCAGGGTGTGCTGGGAGCTCACTAACACACTGGCTAACTGGCCTCACCCCTGGAGATTCTAACACTGTAAGTCTGTGACAGGTCTCAAGAATGTTCATTTATAACAAGTTTCCTCATGGTCTTGGGACTGCGCTTTGAGAACCACTACTGTACAGGATAGAACGCAGGCTGAGGGACACATGTTGGAAGGACTCTCTCATAAGTTACCTACCTGAACTCCATCCCCCAAAAGCCCTCTCAGAACACCAGCAACCACTCCTCACCAGAGCACTGATTACTGCCCTGGTCTGCAACGCCAGCATCTTCGGAAAGCTGTGGAGATTCTAAGACTTTGACACAGCCTGCAGAAGACTTAGTTCTTGTGTCTGCGGAGAGCTAATGTCTTTCAAGGGGAGGCTGCCTCATGGCCTGCAGCACAGAGCAGCCACTACCCCACATGTAGTACGGTTTTCCACACACAGCCTCCATTTGGGGACTGCAAAGCCATGGGTGAGGTTGGAAGAGGTGCCATTCATTTTATTTACTTTTAAAATTTTATTCATGGGTTGTTTTGCTTTGCTCTGTTTTGTTTGAGACAGAATATTGCTAAACTGAGAAGCATATCCGGCTTGGGCTCAAACTTTCAATCCTGCCTCAGCCTCCCAGAATACTGACGTCATCGGCAACATGAGCTATGTTTGGCTGGGCAGCTCAGTGGTATTAAATACATTTGGTCTGCGGCCATCTCCACCATGCCTCTGCAGGACCCTCTTTATCTTGCAGAGGAGCGCTCTACGCCTATCCAGTGCAGGATTCCCCTTGAGCCCGGCCCTTGACATCCACTGTCTTAACTTCTGCCGCCATAATTTTGACTCTTCTAAGTACTTCTTATAAGTGAAATTACACCGTATTCGTATTTGTCCTCTTAGGGCTGGCTTTCTTCACTCCACTAGAACACTGTATTGTGTTCTAGTTTCGTCCTTTTATAGCACATGTTAGAATTTGCCTCCTGTTTATTTATTTGTCATTGTTTTTGTGGCACTGGGAATTGAACCCAGGGCCTCATGCATGCTAGACCAATGGTCTACCACTGTGCTCTACTCCCAGACCATTTCTTCTGGAGTCACATGAAGGCTCACTGTTGTTTTAACTTTCATTTGTGTAATGGCCAGCAGTGTTGAACATTTTTTTCACATATTTATGGGCCATTGGTTCTTCTTCTAGGTATCTATTCATTTCGGTTGCCCATTTAAAATTTCTTTTCATTATTAAATTTACTGGTGCAGTTTAGATATCCATAATAATGACATTCATCACAGGGAATTTGTACCTGTACTTTATATACCTTATTTTTTCTTTTTCTCCACTCCACGCCCCTCCCTCCGACCCTTCTTTGACTCACTCACAAAGCTTTGTTTCCATTCTATCCCTTTTCTCATTTTTTTGCCCCACCCCCACCCCTTTCCTTTTGAACAGTTTCTTCCTATTTCATAATATCTGTTACACACTTCGGTTCTTATTCACACTCTTGGTGCCTTGCACCAGAGACACAGTGCAATTCTCACACGTTTCCCGGATTTGCTTCACTTCAGAGTACAGCCCTTTTGGCCTCACAACTCCATTGGAGAAAAGATTTCCCACCAAACTAGGAGAAAAAGATTTTCCTCCTAATTCATATTTACAAGGAAATGGAAGGAGTAACTGCACCAGCTTGGGAGACTGACTCGGATTCCCAAGAGGAAAGAGTGTTGCTGATATGAAAAGTGGGCAGGGAAAACTGTCTGGATCCTGGAGATTCTTGGCGTGGGGGTGGGCCGCTTGGTGCTCCTTTGTGGTTTTGTTTTTTTGTTTGTTTGTTTGTTTTGTCTTTTTGAGACAGGGCCTTACTATATAGATAGTTCAGGGTGGTCTTGAACTCATTTGTAGCCCAGGCTGACCTTGAACTCACAACGTTCCTCCTGCTTCACCCTCCCAAGTGCTGAGATTTCAGGCGTGCACCACCACACCCGGTTTAAGCAGCCACTCTTAACATTTTGGTGAATTTCTTTCCACTCTTTTAGCAATTGAAAGGAAATTTCTTTTTAATTAATGTAGTCATGAATATACTAAATATACTGGTATATTTTGTTTTGACTGTAAATTATATTTCAATATCACTAGAGTTTATAAACATAATTTAGTGACTACACTACATTTTATGGATTTAATTTTGTAATAGTGTGATTTCTTCCTGTCCCTTTGTGATAGGTATGTGAGGACAGCCTCACAGAAAGGTGACTCAGAGTTAATGATTAAGAAAAGGGAATATGTGTTTTATATATGAAGTAAGGTCCTTATCTCCTTTACATTTTATTGAGGGGGCCTGGTTGGCCTGGCCTTTCATATTCATGCCCATATCCCTGTTTTGCCTGTTGACTCTTTTTGCTAAATTCTTACGTAAATTGTGTTACCTGGTGCCTTTAAGTGTCTGGTTTCTCTCTCTTTATCTTTGTGTTCCTAACTGCTGGAGTCTAACTGCAGAGGCAAAAATTTCCTTTAGTAAAGTTCCCATTAATTTCTTTAATCAAGCTTAATGCAATCTTATTTTATCCTTTTCCCTGCCTATGACCACCTGTCCCTACGCCTGGGTCTACAAATGCTCCATGGCTGCTAAACACAGAATAAACCTCAACCTTCATTCTGTACCCTCTATTACCTGAAAACTTAGGGTAAAATAACTTAGCTGCACATACGCATGTCACTCATTTAGGGTTGGCAAAACAAGGCTGATCACCCCTGACCTTATGTAGCCTACCTCACTCCCCTTCAAGCCTGAGGGCGCTGGCCAGGCTCGGCAGCGCATGCCCGTAATCAAGACCAACCTGGGCTACAAAGTGAGCTCTTCAAGCACCCGGAAGTCCACAGTCACTGCCCTAAACCTAGGGTCATCCCAAATTCCATCAGAGCTGTTACAAGGCTGAAACTGCCTGAAACAAAAATAATCATCTCAGCTGGGCTTGGTGGCACCCACCTGTAATCCCAGCTCTCGGGAGGCTGAGGCAGGAGGATTGTTGCTAGTTCGAGACCAGTATGGGCTACAGCCTGAATTGCAGCCTGAATTACAGCCTGAATTGCAAAGCGAGACCTTGCCTCAGAAAGACAAAAAAGCAAAAAGAAATAATCATGTCATAAGCATGAACTGTAGGCAGCTGAGTTAGACAGAAATATTCTAGGCAGTCAGACAGGGCCGGCCCTTGAAGGGGCCCACATGAAAAACAAGATAACATGCGAATCTGCTGTGGGCCAGATCTCAAGACAAAAGATGAACAAACTGCCCCCACATACCTCCCTGGGGATGGACATCAGGGATTGATATTCTAAACAGGAAGCGCTCACCTTCAAGAGTCCTTGACCCGACCCCTTACAGGAAAAGCCCTTGCTCTGTGTTCACGTCCATTCACTACAGGACTCGCCTTCCCATTTGATCCCGGTTTAATCAATTTTACCTCAACAATTCTTACTGGCTGACCATAGTTTTGTCCATTTCCCCTACCGTGGACCCGCCTCACCTCATGGTTTTGCTCTATAAAGGTCCTTAGAAAAGACAGCCTTGGGGTAACCCACTCGGGCCCCCCTTCTGTCCCTCTCTTGGATAGAAGCTTTCTTTCCCTCAATATATTCAGCTCTTAACCGCTGTTGTTCCTCAAATTCGTTCTTCTATTTGCAAATAGAAAACAAGTACAATTGTCCAGGTTGGGGAGGGCCCTGCTAAACATTAGTTTTCTGCTATTGTATAACAAATCACCCCAAAACCTGGTCGCTTGTGTAATGGCCCAAGTATCCAGCTGCTTGGAGACTGACCCCATGCTTG
This sequence comes from Dinomys branickii, assembly GCA_004027595.1. Lineage (NCBI taxonomy): Eukaryota > Metazoa > Chordata > Mammalia > Rodentia > Dinomyidae > Dinomys > Dinomys branickii. The sequence continues at coordinate 13,602 of PVLD010013773.1, read as the reverse complement.
ACCCCCAATTCACCTCAAACAGCTAAAGTCCATGTACGGTAACATAATTATTGTTTAAAGGCTCCTTGTTCTTTCTCAGAAAGATTTCAAAGAGCATTGCCCATCCCTGCCAGAAACAGGACAGTTCCCCAAGCATAACGTCCCTGCCACACCTGTGTATTCATTGTGGTTTTTGTCTTTATAAGCCCTGCATACAATGGGCTTGGGGCCCTCACTTCTCAGCCTTGAAACAGAGGCGTGAGTGGGGGCTGTTGGGCTCAACTATTAAAAGTGCTACTAAATTCTAATTTGGCTGTTTGGGAGTTTATTGTTCTCAGACCCGTCTCAGCTTGAAACAACCACCAACCATTTATTACTCTCTCCTGGAACTTGGTCCACTTCAAAGACTTCCTCACTGTAAATGTCTGATAGTTGACATGAGCTGTTGGCTGGGACATCAACTGGGGTTGTTCGTGGCAACCCTCATGGGGCTTCTTCATGTAATCTGAACTTACAGCACAGTAGCGAGGGACACTCAGGTACCAGGAAGACACTATCCCTCTTGACTTGGAAATGACATGGCCTCAGTTTCCCCATACTCCAGCCCCTCCCAGAGCATTACCTTAAAGGTGACCTTTAAGTGGGAGGATGTGGCCATTTTTTAAAATAGCATCTTCCAGAAGAAACTGTTAGTGCCTAACAGTGAGATTAGACTTTCCTCCCATCACCCAAAGGTAACTCAAGTAAAAAGAATGCTAGGCCAGAAAGAAGGGCGGACCTCGCCATTGTAATTCCTTCTATACAGAAGTATGGGAATTGCATGGAGCTGGGTATCAGTAATCAAGTATTTTGGAGAGGAACCCCTCCACCCCCCCCCCCGCGCAGAAAATCATTATTTTGCCCCCGGCAACTCCACTGTCTTTCCTTGGCCTCGTGGAACAGTAGTTCTGTCTGCCTTCTCACACACATCGTCCTCTCTTTGACGCTCATCAACCACGTTGTCTGTGTCTTTAGTTCACTTTTGCTTTAGTTAACAACCCACTGTATCCCAGCGCAGCTACTGCTGCACGGATTCGGGTTCTCTTTGTATCTTATTACAGACAAAGTGCAACGAACGAGTCCTGCACAGTCTCCCGGCAAAGCACCGCAGGCTGAAATCGCGGGGTCGCTGGTGGGCAGTACCTTCACTGCCTTTTCCTGCAACCCCGGACAAACACCTTCCCTGGGTCATTTCCAGAGCGCGAAGACCTCTCCGAATCTGTATCTCCTAAAACAGGGTGCGAAAGAGGTCAAAGGGCAGGCAAACCAGACACACCCCTCAGAGCAAGGCGGCCCCGCCCACCCTACCCCGGAAGTTGTCCGCTGGGCTCCCTGGGCGTGATCTGCAAAGGCCTCTGGGAAATGTGGTCTTTTGGTGGGGAGAGGCGTTTACAGTGGCGTAGACCCGGAAGCTCGCGGCTTATTTGTGTTATAGTAACAAGAAGGGGTTTTAAAGGAAGGAAGGAGGAGAGATTCACGCTACAGGATCTAAGGGGCACGTTCACAGGACGACCTGCTAGAGCACTGGACTCTTTCCCATCACAACTCTTTTTTTTTTTTCTTTCTTTCTGGACCTTAATCCTCTTGACGCAAAAGCCCTAGCGACAGAGTCTGATTGGCCCAGCCACGAGTCTTGCTCATTCATTGGTGGAACCTGATCGATACCCCGACAGTAGGGAGACCCTCAGGACAGACGCAGGCGCGCGTCCTAGATTGTGCGGCGCGGAAGGAGGCAGTTCCTGGGGGAAACCACTCGCCAGACCCCAAACCCAAGCCACCCACTTGTCTTCTGCCACTTGGTTCCTTAAAACTCCGCACGCAGTTTTAAAGTCGCGGCCGCAGGGAGTAGGAGGGAGAGCTACCTCCTTGTCACTGGGACTGAATTTGCGCCTCTCCTAACTTAAGGTGAAAAGGGGAAACGCGAGTAACTCACTGCCACTAAAGGTGACTTCTGGAGGGCTGAGGATGTAGCTCAGAGACAGAGCTTGCCTCGCATGCACGGGGCCTTGGGCCCTGTTCCTGGAGAGACGATGCATAGGTAAATAGAAGGATAGAACGGAGGACGCTGGCTGTTTCACACAGAGCCAGGAACCAGAGAAGGGGTAAAAATCTATATAAGTGAATTCCAGGCAGCAAGCACTTCTCTGTCCCTCAGCTGATCGGCCTGCCACCATCTGTCCATATTCAGTAATAAACTAGATGACATTTTTAGAGAACCCTCTGAGCAACAGTGACGGCGCTGGACGCTATACAACCTCAAAACAACTCATCTATAAGGTCATTATTCAGGCTGACCTTGTAGGTGACTAAACCTATGACTTTGAAGATTAGCACCTACGTTACAAAGGGAGATGAAGTGGAGTCTGCACTGCTTAACGCTTCGTTTTAGTTTGTGTGTTTTTATTTTCTTCTCTTTACATTTCTGTAAATGACTCCCTGTATATATGGTGGTGTTCAGTAAATATCTGCCTCCAAATGCAGAGGGTCACTGACAGTTCAGAGTAACTCAGACAAGACCAGTGTGGTGATGAGTTTATGAAGGCTACTTACAGAGCAGTGCACGGCTTACAGGATGCCCGCGGCACCGTCGAAGTCACCAACGCTTGATCTCTACAGTTTCTAGCACAGGTGACACGTCCCTCCCGCCCCCATCTTATTGGTGCTGCAAGTCTCACAGCTACTCCTGAGTTCCACAGAGTGAAGATGCTTAGTCATTATGAGACCGGAGTTCCACATCTGGATGAACGATAATTCAATCTACTACAGCCCATTCTCTTCTTCCTCAAAGCGCCCTTTTCCAGGCTGAATAGGGGCCAAGCCCTCCCCAGGTTACCCTATTTCCTTTCCCAGTTGTCACCTTCATCCACTCTGCACAGTAGCCAGATCAAAGAATAAGACCTTCTCTGTGTGTTCCTCTGCGCCCTTCAATGTCACTAAGAGCAGAATGGACCCGTCCAGATGGTGCACATGGGAACAAGCACCACTGTGCTGCTGTCCACGCAGCCCACCAGGATTGTAACTCAGCCCTGATAATAAGTTAGAGGGGCAAAGTTTAATGAAAGGAAGACGCTTTGTTTGTGAAGAGGAAGAGAAGGGAGAAGAGATGGATAGCCACCCTCACAAAAGGTTGTCAGGGTGGAGGGCTCTGGAAAGGGGACCTGGGGGCCTTTTGCTCTCAGCCGTTTTTACAGGTGGAGGGAGTGACTCCCCGCCACCCGGAACTTGCCATAGCTGGGTTGGCTTCCGGTTAACCTCTGCCTGAGGTCATTTCTTCTGGTGCTCTGTGAGCTACTTCTTTTTGTCTGTTTACTTGTCTTTAACCTGCCTTTTAAGGCCTTATCTTTGGGGTGGGCAGTAGCTGGCGAGGAAGGCCTTACTCTTGGTTAGCTTCGAGTTGGTAAGGGGGGCATGTGGATCTCCATTAGACTCCATAATGACTCGGGAGTGAATAATAGAGTGACTCTGGAATGAATACACATATATGCGTATATGTTAGAGCGTAGGTGTGAGTACATACCACCTTAAAATTAAAATTAGTCGCCCCCCATCCCTGCTTTCCCTGTATGTTTTGGGAGTGAGGATGGCTTATCACCTGTGCACCGGGCTTTCCTTCTGTGTCCTGCCTGTCAGCTCTTTTTCTGGTCTCTGGCAGGTCCCAAGGCTGTTCGGTGCCTTTACCTGTGTTTTCCCCTGCACCTGTCTTTGACTTGCTTACCAGGAACTCTTTCTAATAAAGTTTGTTTTTAACCCTTCTAGCCAGGATAAGCCAGCGGACCTAAGGAGGCCCCTGCTTTATTGTCTGCGGAGCTCTGTCCCTACACAAACCCTTCGCAGTCTTTCAGATCCCACACACGCACGACAAAGCCTTACTAGATGCCCACTCTTCTTCCATCCCTATTTAAATGTTCCATCCCTGTTTGAATATTCCAACCCTATTTTAAATTTCCAGTAGGTTTTCTCATGCCCCAGATAAAGTGTGCATATTTTCTTTCTCCTCCAGCTCCTAAGATTTTTGTGGACTGGACTCTCTGTCCTGAACATAATAAGTGCTTTGTAAGCATTTGAAAAAATGGACTTATTCTAGAAAATGGGAAGTAAAAGACGAAGTGCCTTTGTGTGTGTGTGGCGGGGTACTGGAGATCAAACTCTACCACTGAGCTGACTCCCCAGAAAGAGTCTCACTATGTTGTCCAGGCTGGCCTGGAGCTTGAGATGCTCTTACCTCAGCTTCCTGAGTAGCTGAAATTACAGACATTCACTACCACACCTGGCTGAAGTTTATTTCTTCATAAGTCACTTAAGCCACTGCTTTGTCCCACCAAATCTGGGACTGGAGTCACCCTAAACGCACTGTCAATGCAGTTACTCAACCAAATCCCAAGCCATACTGAAATGGGGTCAGTCGGGATCCAAAGGGAGAAGCACTGAATGGCAAGGTGATCATTCCAAAGCAGTATTAAGGGAGCTATATATAAGAGTGGAATGTTGGGCTGGGGATATAGCTCAGTGGAATAAGTGCCTGCCTGGCAGGTGCAAGATCCTGAGTTCGATTCCCTGGTATCATAAATAAAATAAAGGATGGGATGTGGCACAGCCTCACCACGGACAGAGAAGGAAAAGGACGTTCTGCCTAGGCGTGTGTGCAGTGGAAGACGGTGGAGGTGCGGCCAAGTGTGCAGTGTTTAAGTCTCTATGAGTTTAAGGAAGATTGGCTTGTGACAAACAACCTAAAACACTTCTGTCAGAGCCCGGGAAGGTCCAAGGTCTTGGCTTGGGCTTAGCTCTGCCGGGAAAAACTTGCAGCTGGCCAGTGACTGAGCAGTCAGGGCGCTCTTTGATTTTCAGTCAAGACACAGAAGGGAAGGGGCGCAACTTGGAAACCCTACAGCTAAAGATGCAGCAGCTATGCAGCTAGGCAGGCGCCATGGCACCTGCCTGGAATCCTAGCACTCTGGAAGGCTGAGACAGGAGGGTCCAAAGTTCAAGCCCAGGCTGGGCAGTGTAGGGAATTTGCAAGACCTTGCCTCCAAATAAAAATGAGGTTTAGGGATATAACTCAGTGCAAAGGCCCTGGGTTTAATTACGTGGCCCTATACAGAGGTGGGGGGTGGTCACGCAAAGCAAAATGACAACAGAAGAAGAATGTCTAACTAGTGTGCTTCTTTTTACAATTTTCTAAGTCTGCAGTGGCAAACAGAGCACTAAAACAACCCCCAGGGTTTGGAGGCAGATTTATTTATGTTGACGGGCACTGATCAGGATCATTCCCAGAATATCAGGCCCTAATCTCTGGTGGTCTAGGGCTTACATGTGAGAAGCAAGCAGGAAGTACAGAGGCAGAATGGCTCGTCAGTTGGGGAGTGCTTTATACAGTGTGCCTCACAGTGACCAGCCCTTCTTAAGAGACCAGAGGCAACCAGAGCTTGAACAGGAACAATTACCTGGGCCACTAAGAAACTGAAGTACACTGGCTACGGGGGTGGGGGGGTGGTATTTTCTGTTACAAGTCCAGGCCTAAAGTTCTTGCCTACAAATATCTACACCCCAACACTGGCAAGCTCTTTTTTTATGACTCTCCGTACCCTTTGGGAGGGATTTAGTTGTGATAGAACCGAGACCCACACGAATCCAGACCAGACCTTCTGACACGAGAGAAGTCTTTACTGGGGGAAGTGGCACGGGGTGGTGCTGCCCAGCAGACCAGGGCAGCTGCAAGCTGAGCGAAGCGTGGGCTTTTTAAGCTCTTTTTCGGCAGGGATGTCCATGGAACAGAACAGCCCGAGCGGGGATGGGGTGGTTGTGGTGGTGGTGGTGGTGGGTTGTCTGTGGGTCAGAACAACCCAAGCGGGGTGGGTTGGTTCTGCCAAAATGGATGAAGGCGGGGTTGACTTTGTGTTCGAGGGGGACTGAAGTGGACCAGGGAAGGGGAGAACTATTGAGAGTTAAAGTCTTCCTACGATGGGGGCCGGCTGTCTCGTGACTTATCAGGTTGGGCCTCCATTTCCCATCTTGTCTTATAGACAGGGCAAGTTAGGCCCATACTGTGCCGCATGTGTGTGTGCTCTTTTCCTCTTGCCTTCTACTGTGGGATCACACAGCAAGAAATCGTTCATCACAAACGTGTTGTGGGCCCTACTGCACTGTACAGAAGGCGGGTGTGTGAGCAGCAGGGGTTGTAATAGACGCTTAAGATTTTACAGATACTTAAGCATAATGTTTGAGAATCAGTTGTATTTCAAAATCCCAAATGTCCCCAGGTGTGGTGGCGCACACCTGTAATCCCAGCACTCAAGGGGCTGAGCCAGCAGGATCCTTGTGACTTTGAGACCAGCTTGGGCTACAAAGTGAGCTCAAGGGCAGCCTGAACTTTTAGCGAGACCCTGTTTCAAAAAGACAAAAAAAATCCCAAATGTCTTTTGATGGCAGAGAGTCCCACAGTTGCTAAATGGCAGATGTTGTAACTTTTTGAGCCCTGATAATTCAGTTGTTTCCTGGGAGAAACCTAGGATCAAAGCAGTTTGGGCTCCGTGGTAGGAGGGCCGTGCCACAGAGAGCAGCATGGCCACCTGAGGAACCCAAAGGTACTGTATGAGAAATCCACTGCCTTGCGGCAGGAGTGAGGGGACACGTGCAAAAAGAAAAGAAAATATTAACTAGGCAACACTGTGTTTAGCTTCCTCTGGATGTCCTTTATCAGTGAAAGGAAAGAAAGCTGCAGTAGGAAGATGCTTCCTTGAAGGGATAGACAAGTTAGAAGAAATCCACTCCCCGTGGCCATAAGTGTCTACACACAATTACAGAAGGAGGCGTTTAAAGACAGGGGATCTAGGGGACCGGGATATAGCTCAGCGGCACAAGCGCCTGCCTGGCAAGCACAAGGTCCTGAGTTCATTCCCGGTACCAAGTAAAGACAAGGGACCTGGCCAGGCGTGGGGTGGGCTACGAGGTAGGTTCACGGCCAGCTAGAAATATGTAGCGAGAGTCTGTCTCAAACTACAACAAAGAGGAAGTAGAGGTGGAAGGCGCAAGCTCTTTCCTCCGCAAACGGGAGAAAAGGAGAACAGGCTCAGTCGCTTCCGCAGCCACACTGCCCTGCCCTGCGCCCCCTCCTGGCAGAGTGTGGAGTGCGTTCTGCCAGGACTGTTTTTCCAGGCCAAGGAGACCCGCAAGGCGTTTGCTGTGGGCTTCAACCTAAACAGGCTTTCAAATGTAGATTTCTGGTATTACTGCTGTGGGAGGCCACAGCGTCCCGGAGAGACTGTGAGGTGGTGCCTGAGAAGACGTCCTTCCTCGTGTCCTTACACTGCACAGCCTCTGGAGGCGCTGCCAATTAGCTGTTTCCGTGAAGTCTGTTTTGCAAACAACACTAAATTGTGTTGCGTGATTTGTCGGGGCATAGTGAGACAAATACCTCACATTCTCACACATCTGTAGAATCGGAAAAACTTGGGCAAGTGAAGAAGGAAGTAGAATGGTAATTACGGAGGCTAGAGTGTAGGGGGATGCGGAGATGATGGCCAAACGGTACCTGCAAAGCCTCAGACAGGAGTACTTTTCTGTTTTTAGTACTAGAAGTCGAACTCAGGACCTTGTGCTTGCCAGGCGGGTGCTGTGTCACTGAGCTACATTACAGGACTCAGGAGTACACTTTTTTGCGAGCTAATGCACACGGGCGAATATAGCTAATAATAGTATGTTATGCATTTCCGGATTGTTAAAAGAGTAAGTGTTCTCAGCTGGGCATGGTGGTACACACCTCAGGAGGCTGAGGCAGGAAGATTGCTGTGAATTTGAGGACAGCCTGGGCTATATAGTGAAACCTTGTCTCAGAAAAGACAAAACAAAAGCATAAACGTTTTCATCAGAAAAAAATGACAAGTATTTGACGGGCTGGGGCATCAGCAGGACCTGTGAATGACCAGACCCCAGGACCCGGTGTATAGAACTGGCGGGCCACATAAAAGAGGGGAGACGCTGGGAGAAGCCCGCTGTCCTGACTTCACGGTAGCGCACTCTGGGTCTCCCAGCTCCAGAGTGTATTTTATTTTTGCTCTTTTCTCTCTCTCCTCTTCTATTCTGCTCAAGTTTGCTCTGTAGAGCCCGTTTCTCTTTTACCCCTTCACCCCGTATTTTTCAAACAAACTTTCCACACTGTTTTTGGCTTGTCTTGTTCAGTTCTTTGTTCAGGGGGAAAAGAACCTGGAATAAGTCTAACTGGTGAGAGCCATTTCTAAAAGGAACTACCTGAGAACAACATCACTTTGTGCTATGGGTATATAATTATAATTTGTCATTTGCAATAAGACAAAGTTAAAAAATAAGAAAAATGTTCTAAAATAAAAATGTTCCTTCAATCCTCATACTGCAAAATAAATAAAATCAAAATATTCCATAAGTATTGAAATTCCACTGCATCTCTTTCCTTTACTTTTTAAAATTCATCAGGAACCTCAAACCAGTGAAAGCCTTGGGACTGAGTAAATAAGACCAACTCTTACAAGACATGATTAAGATGCAGCAAACATTAAACTGATATACTCTGATTCAAACAGAACCCAAACAGCCCCTGGGGGAGAATACATTAGAATTGGCTTTTTAAGAGTTCTTTCACACTTTTTGCAAAATCTGAGCCTCTGTGTGTGTGTGCTGGGGTCCTTTTATTTGCCCAGGACCTCGGTGTCAGAATTTTCTCACTGGACTAGGTGAGACAGCTGTGTCCTGCTGCACGGCTGTAGTCATAACCCCCACTCATGTTTGGAAAAGCCAGGAAGTGTAACTGTAAAGGGTGCTTTCTAGGTCCGGTTGAAAACCCAGTACCAGAGGGTTCATTTTTTCTGTTTGACATGACTTTTTTTTTTTTTTTTTTTTTTTGGTGGTTTGGGGGTTTTGAACTCAGGACCTTGGGCTTGCCACTGAGCTAAATCCCCAGTCCCCTTAACTTTTTTTTTTTTTTTTTTTTTGAGGCAGGATCTCATTTTGTATTTCAGGCTGACCTTGAACTCTCTGTGTAGCCTAGGTTGGCCCTAACCTCCCTGTATAGCCCAGGCTGGCCTCGAACTCAGTGGTGGTCCTCCTGCATCAGCCCCCCCAGTGCTGGGATTACAGGCTGTCTCACCGCGCCAGCTTACTTATTAAACAGCCACATGAATTTCCTCAGTTTCTCTTTCAGCAACTTCTTTCCATGCTTCCCCTTCTGCCACTCCAAGTCTTTTACAAATTTTATTTGCAAGAATTGTGTTCAGAATAAAAGTCATTTTCAGGTATATATATTATTAATGTCTGCTCTATTGCTTGGTTTTTCACCCTCTTAATGGTCTTTTGAAGTCTTAAGTTTAACTACGACCAATTTATCACAAGTAATTTTTTTTGTGTTTTTGAGACAGGGTCTCGCTATGCAGTTCAGGCTGGACTTGAGCTCACTTTGTAGCCCAGGTTGGTCTTGAAGTCGCAATGATCCTCCTGCCTCAGCCTACGGATTACGACTGCACCACCACGTCCGGCCTCTCATAATTAGATTTAGAGTTGGTACACTTTTTGTTCTCCTGAGAAGCTATTCCCTTTTCCATGGTCACGATAATTCTAGTTATCGTCTAGAGTTGTGTTTTTTACGTTTAGGTCGGCGATCCATTTTTGAATAATTATTTTGCATAAGTAGGAGTCATAATTCACTTTCCTTTCAATCTGCACATTCCATTGACCGACTACTATTTACTGAAGTAAAACTTTCCTCTTTGCTCCAGTGTCTGACTGGGGCGTGTGGGAGGGGATGTGTTTCTGGCTTCTCTGTTCAAGTTGGGTTTTTTTTTTTAATCTTTGCCCCTCTACCACGATGCTCTTAATTAGTAGGATTTCATAATAAACCATCCAATATCGTCTTCCCTAGAACTTCTCGGAACCCAAACCACAACCTTTTGAATTCTCCTCCGGAAGGAGAACAAAGGTCGCGTAAACAGGGGTACAAATCCAATCTTCCCACGCTGCGAGCCAGCACGTCCATTGCGCACGCGCACCCCAGAAGCTGGGATTGGACGAGTATAGTCGGTTGAGTTTAGGTCATTTCCGAGGCGGGAGGATGAAGTTGACTGATCATGGTCTCTCTGGCAACCAGGTAAGGCTTGGAGAAGAAGGAACCTCCGGAAGTGGGAGATGTAGGGTCCGGCCCCGCACCGAGGCGGGCGCTGTATCTGGCAGACTCGAGTGAAGCCTGGGCGAAGCCTGCCGGAAGTGGACGGGCCGAGGGGCGACGGGCCCCAGGTGGCTTTCCGACGCGGGCTTTGAGGTTATCGGGCTGCGCTCGGAGGAGAGGCCGGCGCCCTGGCTCTGTTCCGATCGCCCTGCTGTCCCGGCGGCCTCGTCCGGGTTCAGCAGAAGGCGTTTACGTTTCTGTGTGTACCTCATACACCTGGCTTAAACGTAAGGTTATACGGTGTTTTTAGTACACGTGCATTTTGACTGTCAGCTGTCACGTGAGGTCAGAAGTGGAATTTTCTGCCTGTGGTGTCCAACTGGTGCTCAGAAATGTTTGAACTTCAGAGTATTTTGGAGTTTTGGATTAGGGATGCTCACCTTGTAGTAGTTAATATTTATGGAGCATTTGCTGTATTCCAGGCACTATGCCAAGCACTTTGTGGATTACTCATTCCTCGTAAAGTAGAAAATGCTATCTTCATTTATAGAGGAAGAAGTGGGCTGAGGTGGTTAGAAGTTTATACCCAGGCGTGGAGCTGGTGAGATAGTAGATATTTATTATTACTGCTGTCGCGTACCAGCAGTGTGCTAGGCGTTTGGGAATACAGTGATGGCCCAAACAGGTATAGCCCTTGTTCTCTGGTTGTGTATTAATCTCGCAAGGGAGATACGTGGTAAATGATAGTAATTATCCATTGACTATTAAAACTGAATATTAATTAGAGTTGTGCTGCATGCTGTGAGGACGCATGATGGGGTCACTGGCAGGAGGAGGGTGAGACAGGGAAGGTTTTCCTGGGAAAATAATATTTAGCTGAGACCACAATGACTGAGTTGGAGCTAAATTGGGCAAAGAGCTACGAGGGTGAGGGAAAATCGTGTAGCCCTGGAGACTTGGAGCAGAGCAGTGTGGCCAGAGGTTAGAGACTGAGGTCAGACGCCAAGTGCAGATAGCGATCTTATCCCGAGACCAGTACAGCTCCCCCATGTTGGTTTCTTTGCGTCGTGGAACATATCAGCCCCGTGAGCCACATCTATTTTCTAGCTCTGTCTTGGAGACCACTTTCCTATTGTCAAATATGTGGTTGCCCGCAGGAGACAACTGGCTGTGGAAAGAGGGATAAATACCTACATGCGAGACTCAGTCTACGTGTGGCAGTTGGCAGTGTGCAGAGCAAAGTAGATGCAGGGTGCCAGTTTTGTATTTTATCATTTTCACCCCGCTTTGTCAGTTAAAATTTTTTTTAAGCTCCATTGTGGTCCAAGCCCTGTTAGCTACATTATGCAAACATGAAAAAGACATCCGCCTCCCCTCCGCTGTCCTCCACAATGCATAATCTAGTTAATGGCTCACTTGCCTCCCCCTAAAAGTGCGCAGTCGTTTTAGCAACGTTGCTCTTGAGTATATGTCTTATTTAGCATATGCTAGCGATACAGAGGTAAGCAGGTAATCGTGGTCTCCATCGTCTGGAGCCTGTGCTCCCAGCTGGGGTGGAGGAGACAGGAGGAGAGAACGGGGAGGTGAGCTTGTGGAGCAAGACGGGACTGAGACCCTGCAAGTCTTGTATGCCGTGTCAGGGACTCAGGGCTTACCCTAAGGAGTGTGTGGGGAGTGTCTATTCAAAGCTTTCCAGCTGCGGTAGGACCGCCAGCTCTGTGTTTGTGAAAGATCGCTGGGCTCTTCCCTGGAGGCAGAAGTCATGGATTTGACTATTGGGCTTGGGGACAGGTTGGTTCCGGTCGAGAAGAGAAAGTGGGGTTTGGGCATACTCTTCTGACTTAGCTGTCTGTGATAGGAAGCCCTGGGGGAAGACTGAATGCAGTTTTGAATAAAGCATCTTTGAAAGAACCCACATGGCGGTGCCACAGAGGCAATTGTATGAGAGGTTGACACTCAGATGACAAGAATGGGCTGTCTCGAGAAACTTTCATCTGGAAGGAATTTTTTTCCCCTCCCTTCTTCCCCTGCCCTCCTCTTCCCTTCCCTTCCCCGTTTTCCTTCCTTCCTTTTTGTGATACTGCATATTGAATGCAGACCATTCTCACGGAGCTGTCCCCAGCCCTTTTTTATTTTTATTTTTAAATTTGATCTAGGATCTTGCTAAATTGCCTGGGCCGGGCTTGAAGTTGTGATCCTCCTGCCTCAGTCTCCCGCAGTGCCGGGATTACAGGTGTGGGCAGCCATTCCTGGCTTATTTTCTTGCTCTGAGGCGGCCATCTAGGTGGGGAAAGCAGTAGTGGAGTGACCCGAGACAGGGTATAGAAGTTGTCCGTATTTATGTGGGGGAATAAAAACACAGTCTCGGGCTGGGGATATAGCTCAGTGAAATAAGCGCCTGCCTAGCAAGCGCAGGGTCCTGAGTTCGATCCCCAGTACCGCAAAAAAAAAAAAAAAAAAAAAAACACAGTCTCTTGCCAACCTAGAAAATGACGCTGTTATTATTTCCCGTGAGTTTTTATTAATGCACATCGGTCATATTGATGAATGGGTTTCATTTTGCTAGATTTGTACAAGCATATAACGTTCTGTCATTACTCCATCACCCTCTGTGGCTCCCCTCCCCCTCATCTCACACTCCTGGGGTGTTTCAGTCTGTGTAACATATTTTGGTCACATTCATTGCCCCATTCCCTCCTTTTATACCTCCTCCTCACGCTCTTCCGCTTGTCTTATGATACTCTCCCTTCTACTTTTTTTGTACCAGGAATTGAACTCAGAACCTTGTGCTTGCCAGGGGGGCAAGCTGTGCTCCTGAGCCACATCCCTGGCCTTCTCCCTTCTACTTTCTTGTCATCTTTTATAGATTCCACGTGTTAGGGCGAACATATGATGTTGTCTTTGTGAGTTTAGCTTATTTCATGCAACCTGATTTCCGGGTCTGTCCATTCATCTGCAAATGGCAAAATTTCACTTTTTCTTATAGCCAAATAATTGATGTATACACCACATTTTCTTTATCCATTTGTCTGTCGATAGGAACTTAGGCTGGTTCCACATCCTGGCTATTGTATGTTGTGTTGGAATAAACACAGGTGTACAGGTATCCGTGTGGTACGCTGCCTTTAATTTCTTTGGGTATATACCAAGGAATGGTAATAGCTGGATCAAATGATGGCTCTGTCTTTAAGGTTGGTCTGTTTGCTTTTTTTTTTCATCTTTTTGAGACAGGGTCTTGCTATACAGTTAAAGCTGGCCTTGAGTTCACTGTGAAGCCCAGGCTGGGCTTGAACTCGCAATGATTCTCCTACCTTAGCCTCCTGAGTGTGTCTTTAGTTTTTTGAGAAACTTCTATGCTAGTTTTCTTAGTGGCTGTACAAATTTACATTCTCACCAGCAGTATAGAAGTGGTCTCTCCCCCGAGTCCTCACCAGCATTGATTGAGTTTTTTTATGTTT